>JAQQPU010008326.1:0-25850 GCA_029168905.1 Artemia sp. Kazakhstan ARC1039 | reverse complement strand
ATATCCGTAATATGATCCATATTAAATTTGTTTAAAAATTGCGATTTAGTTAGAGGGTACCTGTTATTTGAGGTTTTAATGCCATTAACTTGGTTTCTTTTAGAATTTTCCCATCTTTAAATCATTCTCCGATAAAACCTGGATTTGAACTAACGACGTCCCCTTTTTTATTGTAATTGTATCATTTTCGTGGTTATTAGTTACCCATATAAAACCTTCTCCTTTGTCATAAGATATAATCTGTTCCTCGCATAGCAGATTTTCGGGAATTTCAGATGGGGTCGAAAACCATATTTTGGATTTGCTAACCATTGGCTCAATCATCTGTGATATTTGAATTTTTGGCATCGTTTTGGGGGGACTTTTGTTTTCCTTATCGCGAATCCGTAATATTTCTCTTTATTTTCATTGTTTATTAGATTCATACTGGCGCTATTTTGCGCCATTGCGGCATCTTGCGGCGTCACGTTGGGTTTCACTATGTTTTTCCATAATTCCCCTATTTTCTTGATTTTGTTTGACCTGTACTGTCGCATATCTTCTATTTTTATTTTTACGGATTCAATACTTTTATTATTAAAGTTTACTTCATCTCTGCAATGTCTTTCAGAATAATTGGACAAATTTCCAATTATTCCTTTTTCTCCTTGCAAGACATGAGGTTCAAAAGATTGTGACATTATACCGTCAGAAATTTTGTTTACTGTTACGTTGTCTTCGTAACCTCTGTTACGATTTCTTATGGTAGAAATTTCTTCCCCTACCTTAGCCGGGTAGACAAGCCTCTCGTTTGCTACGTCTAATAGTATTCTATTGGACCTTAAAAAATTTGCGCCTATAATTGCTTCATACGGGAAGTTATCGCATATTATAAAATTTATCTGGAAGATCCTATTGTCCCTTTTTACGTTTAGGCAAATTGAACCTCTTGCATTCAATTTATGCCCTGTCACACTAGTTAAATTGGGATTATTAGGGTTCTTCTGTCGCCTAATATGCAGAGGCAACATATTAAATACGCATGAGTTTATGATACTTATCGTTGCACCAGAGTCAATCAAAGCTTTAAAATAAACATTTTCTACACAAAAATCATTAAATATAGGTAACTTGTTATTAATATCACTACAAGACGGCACTACCATTGTTTTGGACCTATTAAATATTCTGGGCACCCTCTGGGTCCAATTTATATTTCTCAGGGGCCTGAAACGTTTTCCTGAGGATTTATTTCATGTGTCGGTGCCTGTAATAGATATTCAGACGTATGAGTTTCCTTAGGCATATCTAATTGATTTACGTCTGTCTGCCTTCGCCATGTATTATTATGGTAGCGTGGATGTCCTGTGTCAGTGCCGCTTGCTGGTGCTGACTGCCAATGCCGTCGGCTTGCAAAATTTTCATTTCCCATCGGCAAATTTTCGTGATTTCTATATAGCATTCTCGCATTATATTAGCTTTGGCGAGTATTTGGGTTTTCAAATCGGTAATTAATTTGTTTGTTGGGGGGAGGGTTATACAAGTTTGGTTGGTACGTGTTGTAAGGTACTGATTGTTACAATCCTCCCTGGCTATAGCCTAGTGCACGACCGGTGCTAAAATTTGTTCTTCCGAACAAATGGTTGCCGTAATTTTGCGTATTACCGACAGCAATTCTTGGTATGCGATTGGGGACATAACGGCACTCTCTTGCGATATGCCCAACACGATTACAAATATAGCACCTTATTATTGTAGGGTTATTTTCGTAATTGGATTGTTTGACAGGCTGAAAACGTACTGTTTTCTGCCTAGCGGGTTCTTGCGTTTTGTTTCTTTGTGGTACTGGGGAGTTATCCCTTGAAAAGAAATTGGGGGACGCCTGGTCGCTCTTGAAGTTTATGTTCACATTTGAACCACCTAGACTATTTATTTTTGCTTTACTGTGATTTGTGACCATCGTGTCGACTTCGATCAATCGCTCTACCTCCTGAACTGCGAGATCCAACGTCTGAATATTTTTGGATATTACAACTCTATATAGCTTTGAGGGTAGCCCTTGCAAAAAGGTATTTAGTATGACTTTTTCATACAGATGCCCAGTACCTGTTCCGTATTTTGCCTCTACCGAAATGCGTATATTATCAAGATATTCTCTTATATTTTGTGAATAGTCGAAGCACACCGTTCCGTGTTTTAATTTATTTATGGGCCTGGTTTCTATAAATCTATCTTTAAATGCTTTCAACAATTTGTCCACCGTATTTTTTGGCAAGTTGGCGTTATTGCCTATGGTATGTTCAATCTGTTTTAGAAAGGTTAATGCCTGTCCTTTTAATCATAGTAGGAGCATGTCGACAAACGCTTTGAGCTCTGTTTTTGTTAGTCGTACAAACTGGGCCAATTGGATATTAAATTCGTCAATATCTGATTGACCATTGTACTCCCGGATAGATTTTGCTATTTCTATATTTTTCGCGACAAACTTCTGCACTATTAATAAATCGTTAAGGTCGTCCGCCATTTTTTTGACATCAATTCAAGATAAATTTATTTTTTCACTTAACCTATTTTGGGGGAGGCTATTATCTCCTATGAGATGTCTAAAGGGTTTCCCTGTAGTAGCTTAGCGGCAATAGACCTAATCACTTTACTTATATGTCTGTATCTCTCCAATAAATAAATTCAAATTATAAAGTTTTATAGCGTAATTAGTTCGCAAGTTTTCCTCCAATTTCCGACCGTGCCATTTGTAGCAATACAAGTTTTGTTGCCGTCCTAATAGCGGTAATGAAGATTGATCGTGTCAAGTCTAAAATTATACCTTGAAAGCCGTGAACTTACACCTTACAAGTCCTCCGATAGCGCCGCTTATAGCGCAAAAGATTGTGCCATCGAGCCCTGCGCCAAAACAATGGGGAGTGAAGTAAATTTATAACCGCGCCACCCTCAATTATTGAGAGAAAATAACATGTGTAGCCATAAAGATGTGACCTCTTTACTTCGAGCGATCTGGGGATCAGATTCCCTGGGAACGTCCTTGGAGATTTGCGAACTAATTACCTGTTATTAGACTACATGCAGACACATAAAATGAAATAAACACAGGTAAAAAACAATAGATTTATTGAGACTTACATATTTAGGTGAACAGCAGTGAGTCACTTCAAACGACAAAAATGGTGACTGAGATACAACATGAAAGAATTGCCAAGCTTGAATGCAGAAAAAATTCCATCTGAATGGTCCTGATTTTGATTTACGAATCCCCTCAAAAAGCACTTTTTACCCCACTATCCAACGTAGGTCTTTAGTCTTGCGCTGTAAGAACTGGCTCACCATTGTTCCAAGTTGCCCAAGGATGCAAACCCTTCGTCCAATAATCTTTCTTAACTATTTTTGATGATTTAGACGTTCACACGGTTCTTATCGTTTAAATTTCCTTAGAAATTTTGTGCGTAGCACATTTTTTATTGCTCACTGTCTTAGCGAAATCCAAAGCTTGGATAGCGCCGTTCTTTGTCTGAGGCCAACTGCAGTTTTTTTTTGCTGATTAAGGGCTTTTCATTTTTGAAACTAGGTTTAACTTAATTATAGGAAGTCGTAATTATCTTTAGAAAGAAGGAACTTTATTTTGGTATTTTAAATACATCGCATTTTACTCACGGTACAAGATTAGGGGAAAGGGTTGTAAGTTATGCCAATGGGATATTTAAGGTTTATATTGAAGAGATGGTTGTTTAACTTTAAAAGACGCTCATTCTTTCTCCCTGAAAAAGACAGTCTCAATATAAAAAGATTAAAAAAAACTTTTTCCACCATATAAGTCTTTAAAAAAAAAGGTAAAGAACTCCAATAAACAAAAAATGAGCAAAAATAGAATCAAATAATCTGCCAAGCATACAACTGCCACAAATCAGTATCAATAAATAGATGAAACCCAAAACAAACAGAAACTAAAATAAATAACAGAGTCAAACTCAAAACAAGCAAAAAATTAATCTGAGTAGGGTTCTCAACTCCATGCTTTCTAAAAGTCAGAATCTAATTTGTACTTTACTGAAACAAATCTTTTAAATGTTTTCACTTTTATAACTTTAAGAAATCAAAAATTAAGTAGGATTTTAAGGATATCATATTAATATGTAAATTAAACTGACAATGCACATTTTTTTCAGTAAATTATTTGAGTTTTTTTTCACTGAATTCTTTCTTCAAAGAATTCACTGAATTCTTTAGCTACTCAAAATTCATACCTTAACCAGAAAATATAATTTAAATTCTTTTATCATTGTACTAACTTTATTTCCTCAAATTTGTCTAATATTTAAGATTTAAAATTATTTATTCATTATAACCATTAAATAAAAGAATTCCAATTTAAAACTCAATTTTACTCATCCATTCCATATCTAAGCTCTCCCTCCATACTCAACTCCGTCTCAAATCATCCACATAACTTTCAAGTTTCAAGCCAAGTGTTCGCCAAGGGTGTCTTAACTTGCTTTTGACGTTTCTGCATTTTCCACACATGCATGACACTTGTCACTAAAAAACACAACACATAGTTTCTTGGCTTATCTTCGACACAAAAGAACTGCTTTAGACCTTTCTTCTTTTTTCTACAGACGACGTTTTTGTTTCTTCATTTTCTAACATTTCCAATAGTCTTTGGGGTAATATACCGTTCCAGGGGCATTGAATTAATTCGTGCATCAGTCCATCAAGCAATTTGTCTCCAGATATTGAACAAACAGGTGTTTGGGCTTTCAATGTATGACTAAGTCTATCACTAAAGGGTAAGATTTTATGAATCAAGCAGTGCACTAACTCTTTCTGTTCGTAACTAAATGGCAATACACTTGGATGTTTAAAGAATAATTGAAAATCAATGAATGGCCCTTTTCTTTAGCTCTATTATTTGGTTCTTCCTCACTTCTAAAAACATCCTGCGATATTTTGTTTAGTTTCTCCTTTCACATCTCAGTGCTCTCAATTCCTTTGCTTGCTTCAGGGGGCTGACAATCCACGGCAGAGATGTCGGATTTCTTTTCTTATTTTTTTTTTACCTTCTCTTCTGCATCCTCATTCACTATAGAGAAAAGCTACTGACTCCTAATTGCAGTTGATGGGTCCTCTGTAACCACAAGTTATCAAATATTTCTGAAGAAGAGCAACTTGCATATTACTCTGAAACCTGCCACCCTAGTTCCAGCCGATCCCACAGGAAGGTATAGCATTTCCATGTTTCCCCATCTAAACAAATCTCCAGATGGCTCTTTCAATCTCTTTGGCAAGGTTTACAGGTAATGCGGAAGCAGGAGCAGTGTAAAATAACAGCGTGAGGCAAAATGTAGAACTCTTTCGAACATTGTTTTAAAAAGGCCTTTTCTCGGTTGATTCAATATCCCGACTATTTTATTCACTTTTTCATTCCAAATTTTTCTTCTGTTCAACACTTTTTCAAAAGTCCGTCCCAATACTCAAGCTTTTTGCAAAAACGGAAGCCAACACTTTCTTGCAATATCGTCGTAGTTTATAGAACTGTTCAAGGTTAGTACACTGTGTTTGTGTATTTTCACGTAGAATCCTTCTTCGTACCATTACAGCCCCTTAACAAGCAGCTTTCACATCATTTTTACTTCCTGTGAAAAAATGTCTGGCATCTTAGAATGCTACACTTTACAGAAAAATATTTTTAGAAACTTGAACACCGCAAATTCTTTTTTCTATATACCGGAAGAATGGGTCAAGGTATAATTCAAATTAAATCAGTCTTGAAATAGCATTCATTCAGTGAGTAACAAAAATATTACTTTTTATGGATTTTAAACAAAAACTGTTTGGCAAGTTTTTATGAACTTATTTTACAATCATTCAATAAATGAAGGTAGCTTATAGCGATTTTATGTGAAACCTGTTTAGCAAGAAATTAGACATTCCTTAACTTATATTAACGATTCAAACTGTGATCACCTTGCTGTGGAATATCGTGAAGACTAGTGAAACACCGGTTTTTGAACTATGTCAATTAGCAAGAGCTCTGTGAATGACCGAGCATTAATTTATTCACCCGCGTTAAAGTTTGTGCGGAATAATTCAGAATCTGGAATAAAGGACAATGTGATTATAAAGCCTGCGATTGACTTTTTCGATAGTGCAGCTATTTCGACGGCAAAAAACGATCTTTGGAATAAAATTGCTCCAAAGGGCATCGTAACGTGGCGTGTTGGAGCTAAACCATCTTCAAACAATATTAATGATATTCTAGACCTTTTCCGTAAGCGTGATACAGATGATTCTGAAACTCAGTGTTATGTTGTTCATACCGCGACCGAAGTTTCCTGCATACCGGTAGCTTACTCTTGTCTTACCAATAAAGTTACCAAGTGTGAGCAGCTGTTAAGAGGAATATCAACTAAGTTGACGTCGTATGATACGAACTTTCCGTCACTTCCAATTCGTCACACCAACGAATTTAATCATGCTACTGTAGTGATTTTCAAGATCCCGACAGAAATTAACAATCCTACTAAATGTAGACAAACCCTCGGACGGCAAGTATTTTCCCCAAACGTTGCTCCCCATCCAGATTACGGCCGCCTCGAGCTGTTTCTGAACCCATCCCTGTTTTGTCCTCCATTCGCTGCGTTACTTCGAAATATAAAAGAACTTTTGTCCCCTTTATTACAGAAAAAATGAATAAAATGTCCAAATAGTTTCTTTTTTCCCCTCTTTTTTGTCCCCCCCCTTCTTGACCAGTTTTTATTTTTTAACTCTTTTGTTGACTTACTGTAGTTGGATTATTGACACTTTCTTAGTGTCCCTTTTAATTTATATGCATTTATGTTTCGCTCTTTTTTTGTGTATATTTGCTTTCCCCTCCCCCTTCCTTTTTTTATGTCAGTTCTAATTCTTTTTCCGATTCGTATTTGTGTAAGTTTAGTTTGACCATTTTTATCTTTTTAACTTTTAATCGACTTTTTACAGTTTTAATTATTGACTGTTAAATGATTGTTTATAATGATTTTTCTATATCGTTGTTGTTTTTTTGCAGTTTTGCCAGTTTTAGTGCAAGCATTTATAATGTCGACTCTGAAGTCCGATTTCGGCCCTTTGTGGGCTTATGATAGTGATCTTTTTGAAATAAATATCTTATCTTATCTCATACGAATCAATTATAGCCCTTAAACCTGTTGGCGACAAAATGTTTGTGTCTATAGATGGAACTGTGGCATCGCATTTCTGTGCTTCTGTTAAAACTCTGCTTCCGTCTTCTACTGTGAAAGTCGTTACTAAGAAACACTATGGACTTGTGAAAGGTATTGAAAACGATTTTGACCTTGCTCTATTCAAAGAATGCCCAGGAGTACTCGAAGCCACCCGTCTGGGAAACTCGAACTCCATCAAAATCGGTTTTGGTGACGCACGGTACCTGGAGCTTGCTCTTAAAAATCGTATTCGAATAGACTACGAGAACATTTTAGTCACATTATTCCATGACCTCCTAAGATGCTATAACAATTGCCGATTACCAAGTCATCTTCAAGCTGCATGCAAAAGTCCAGTGAAGAAATACTCTCGATGTCCAGGTCCACATGAGCCTACACGGGACTCCCCTTGTCAGTTAGAAGCTAAGGGCGCGAATTACTGTGGACTTTATGTTTCGTTTAGCCTTCCTTGTCCCATACTACATAATCTAGTTGACAGTAAAAAGAAGAACTATGGTTCTAATTGAATACACTGGAAGTATCTGTAGTCTTACATAACATTAATGGCACCAAGGGTAAAGACAATAATATCGATTTTATGCTCTCAAATTATGATATCGTTTTGTTCCAGAAGAACCTGCTTACGGCTTCTTCCGTAAATTTCCTCCGGCGTAGTAAAACCACGTTTGTTTCATCACGAATGCTCGAAGAACGAGGGGCCAACCCTCTGGTGGATTTGCCTGTTTAATGGATCTAAGGCTTTCAGTTTTATCCCCAGCAAGTTATTCTTCAAATAATAATTTTTTGGCGGTTCGACTTGGAAACACTGAGCTAATTAACTCTTATCTTCCATGTAATAAAAATACTGTTGTTTCTATAAATAGTTACGCCAAAGGATATAAGCAACTTCACGACCTATTAGTCGATATCGCTTCTAATGGACTGCAGTGGATTATCGTTGGCGATATAAATTCTGACTTAACTAAACGTTCGCCCAGATCATGTTTGTGTGCAAATAGTCTCCCCGTTTCATATACACTTTTGGATAATAACCTGCCCTATACATCTGTGCATTACACAAGATCTAAATCTAAGCTAGATCATTGTATTTGTTCTGACGGTTGCGACTCTAATATAGTCCACGTAGATGATGATGAAAATGATACCGACCACTTACCTATATCAGTAAAACTTCTAATCAGTACCGACGGCATAAGTTTAGACAATCCTAAACGCTGGTTTGAGACGCTAAATTGGGATAAAACAAATTGGTGTATCCTAAGGACACTTGCATCGCTTCTATCTTCGGTCCGAGTGCCCTTTCATCTCTTGTAACTCAGTGCTATGAATTACAATAAGAAGCTGGACCTGAATGTCTACTATTATAAAAGTATGTCATGTATTAAGTAAGATGAAGCTATCGCAGTACCCCTTGATTGGTGTCGAGTGTATACTCGGAAACCGATCTGGAATCTTGACCCCGACCTTAAAGCGATAAAAAATAAAGAGAAGTTTTGGCTTTGCATTTGGGTATCCTGTGTTAGAACTTCCTCCGGTAAAGTATTCGATATAAAACAGAATACCAAATCTGCTTTTAAAATACAGCTTCGAAAAATTCGATTGGGTGGTAAAAAGTTTCCCCAAAATCGGAGCGAGTGGAATTAAGAGCTGAACAGCTCCAAGTTCGAAGATGAGAAGGTTAAGTGTAACATATCTCCTTCACGATGGGTTTCGCATTATTCAAGGATATTTTCGAAAGTAAATTTCTCAGTGCATGGGGTATATTTGAAATTACTTAACACATGTCAGCCTAATCCTCTTTTACAGGGAAATGTTATCCCGATTTCTTACGATCTTGTAGTTCAGGCAGCCAAGCGTCTTAAATCAAAATCTATTGATATCGATGGTATTTGCGCCCAAAATGTACGGCCTGATTCAAAAGAGCTAATGTTACATTTGCAGTTGCCTCTTCAGATGTGTTTGTGTGTTTCCATTGCACCGGGTAGCTTCTTTTGTGGATCGGTTACATCGATTTTAAAGCGTGGAAAGAATGCTGGAGATTGCAGCTCGTAACGCCCCATCACTGTCGTGTGTGCATTTAGTAAGATCTTGGAATGTGCACTTCTTCGAAATGTGCAATTCTTCTTTTTTTGGTGAAAATCAGTTCAGTTTTGCCCAAGGAGTTAGTTGTGCCCATGCTCATAGGGTGCTCGCGAGTGCACTTTGCCAGGCTACCGATAAAAATGAGCAGGTTCATCTTTGTTCGCTATACGTATTTAAAGCTTTTGACAGTATTGTCCACAGTCAAGCTCTTTATTCACTTGTTGTAGTCACTTTATTCAGTCATTATCTGGCTATTGAAGAGTGAACTCCTATAATCAGATTACTTTTTAAGTTAAAAGGATTATATTTGATATTGTTTTGGACTTTGCCATTGTGTAATTGAATGCAAGCGTAGACTTCTACGTGCGGATTAAAGAATTCGTTATGGCTGTCACTCAAGCAAAATTTGACTAAGGAATGAAACGGCTTCAGGCGTTGCTGGATAAAATATTAGCAGAGCAGAAACATTTTTCTGTCTCAATAATTACCCTTCAAGATGAAGTTAGGCAAATATCAGCTGAAAATGCGAATCTACGAGAGAAATCTAAAAAACTTCGAAATGATGTAGAGCAAGAAAAATTGCGGAATAACGATTTGGAGAGTAAGCTTTTGGACATCGAAGTGAGAGAGAGAAACTTGAATTTGATTGTTCATGGTCTGCCTGCTGAAAAGCATAATCAATCAGTGACTAGCAACGTAAAGTCTCTTCTTTCTGACAAATTGCAAGTTACCGAGGACATTTCTCTTACCAAGTGCTATCGCCTTACGAGAAATAGCAGCATAAACATCACTAGTAGGAAAACTAGTGTTCGACCAGCCCCTGTTTTTATATCGCTAGACACAGATCATAGCATTCAGAAGATTCTCAGTGGGGTTGAATAAGTTGAAGGGTAGTGGAATTCGCATTTAGTGGAAATTTAGTGGAAGCTTAATTTTCTACGAAATGAGCTATTGTCTAAGGGAAAGGACATGCGTGATTTGGGTTCGGTTCATCCTACACGTATTAAACAAAAAGGGAGCAAATTATGGCTCGAGTATAAAAAGCCCCCGTCTTCACAGTGGGTTAAGATTGACTAGTTACGGTGGTTAATAATGATATTCGTTTGGTGAGATTATTTTTATTACTTTATGTAATGTTTCTCTGTTCATAGGATCTATTTTTTTCTTGTGAGGTTTTTTGTCCCTGTGTAGCTTATTATAAGTTTATTTTCTGTCTCTTTTGTGTGTTTCTATTTATATGAAGTAACTGAGTACAATAATTTTTCTGTATCCGCATATCGTCTTACAATGAATAAGTTCTATTTCTTTCTGTTGTTTCTATTTATTTTCAAGCAATTTCTTTTTCTTTCATCATTATTTTCGAGTTCTCGCTGGTTCAGTTGTTTTTGCTACGTTAAGACTCAGACGTTGTGCATTTTGCAGAAGTTTCTGCTAGTCCTGATCATAATTCTGATTATTTACATTGGATAATAATTGTATTGGGGATAGACTGAGAGACCTAGAGTCTAACCCTTTTTGATTTTTCCATTTTCCAGAGTCATGATAAATTTGTTGCAAATGAGATGAATGATGGTGGGGTAATTAATTTTACAAAATGTAAATATAAATTACCTTCCGAAGTTTCTTATCTTCCCAGTACCGGTGTTGTGAGAACAGGATTTTTAAATTGTAGAGTTTTTTTTTAGTTCACAGGATGATCTTGTCGATGCAGTTAATAAACTATCTTTCATGTCGTTGGATTCTGTGAGACTTTTCTTACAGACCCGGCTCCTCATGTTACTTTTCCTGGATATCAATTTACTTTCAAAAACCGACTTACAAGGCGCCAAGGTGGTTTAGCAGTATTAGTTAAAGAAGGTATCTCTTTTCGACGCCTTTCAAATCTAGAAGGTTCTCATGAGGAAATGCTTTTTGAAGTAATGGTGACTGAAATTAGTCTTGGAAAAAAAGATATAGTTTTTTGAGTAGTATACCGACCTCCTTCTTCTCCAGTCAAGTCTTTCCTCTCTAAACTGCATAATTTTTTGCATGAACCTCATTTTCAAAACAAAGATGTTATCCTTTCCGGGGATTTCAATATTGACCTTCTAGAAGCTTCAAATGAATCTTCTGTCGATTTATTGTCTTCTTGCTTTTCTGCATATCTGCTTCCTACTTGCCTGATACCTACAAGAATTTCACCAAGTTCTGCTTCTTTCATTGATAATATTTTTATATCTTTACCCATTAAAGCAAATTTTGCTGTTTTAAGTGATATATCGGATCATTTCCTGCTGGTTTCAGATTTAGCTTTTACTTATAAAATACCGTAGATAAATAAGGAACGTCAAGTACGGTTAATAAATAAAATTACATTAAAACACCTGAATGAAAGCCTTGGTCTGTTGGATTGGCAAGATGTAATATCCACGGATGATACAGATATGACAACTGATACTTTCCTAAGAAATTTCAATTGCTGCCTTGATTCTAGTTGCCCATTTGTTATGAAGAAAACTTGCAGAGAAAAATTTTCTATGAGGCCGTGGATAACGTTTGGAATTTGATATCAGTTAAGAAGTAAATCAGTTATTTAAAAAGCACTTAAAAAGAATCCAACTGATTATAATATTAAAAATATTAAATTTTTCAAAAATAAATTAACCGCACTGATACGATTGTCGAAACATAGGTCATTAAAAAGTCTTCCGAAGAAGCTCAAAATTCTCCTCACAAAACGTGGTCTTTAATTAATTCTATTATAAAAAAAACAAAGGAATTCTAAGTTTCCTGAAGTTATTAGTTTAGAAGATGAATCGACTGCTAACAAATTAGAGAAAGTGGCTGATATTTTGAATGCTTATTTCTCTAGTATACAAGAGAAAATTGTTTAATCAGTAATGAACCAGTTAGATTCACGTATTAATAAACATTTTTCTTCATACCTTCTATCTCCTCAAAGTAATTCTGTTTTTCTTGGGCCTATTTCTCACTCTGAAATAACAAAAGTAGTGTGTGATCTAAATCCAGGTAATTCAGCGGGAATTGACGGGTCTAGTTCTATAATTGTTAAAGAAATATTGCCTGCGGTAATTTTACCATTGCAGTATATAATTAATCTTTCATTTAAAACTGGAGTTTTCCCGTCCGCTTTTAAAGAAGCAAGGATAATTCCACTTCACAAGGGAATTATCCACTTCTCCTGAAAACCCATCAAATTACCGCCCTATTTCTATTTTATCAGCATTTTCTAAAATATTTGAGATGGCAATTTATAAGAGGTTCTATGACTTTCTTAAATCGTCCAATTTTTTTTACAAATTCCCAGTTTGGTTTTAGGTCTGGACACAATACTGAACACGCTATCATTGCTCTCATCCAATTTATTCATGAATGCTTAGATAGAGGTGAAATTCCAGCAACAATATATTTAGATTTTAAAAAAGCATTCGATACAACATCCCATTGTATTCTTTTTCGTAAATTGGATAATTGTGGTGTGCGTGGACCGGCGTTGGATCTAGTTAAATCTTATCTTGATAAGAGAAAGCAAAAAATAGATGGAGGTAATTTCCTCTCTTCACCAGTTCCTCAGTCCTCGATAGCTGGGGCACCTCAGCGCTCTGTCCTAGGTTCTCTGCTTTTTATAATTCATATAAATGATCTTCACCGCACTTTGGCAATCCCAAGTCTTAGCACACATTTTGCTGATGGTACGGCAGTTTCAATTTCGGAGAGGAATGACGAGGAGTTGGAAGCGAAACTTGATGCTGCATTTTCTAATGTTCTTGATTGGTGTTGTTCAAATTTTATTGCTTTGAATTTATCAAAAACTAATTTCATAATTTACGGCAGAAAGACAAATATATGCCCTCGTATTACCCGAGTTACTTCTTCAAAGTGTCTATTATCAATATCTCGGGTGAAAATGATAGAGTACATTGGACTTGTGATTGATGAAAGCTTATATTTTAAAAAACACATTCAAAATATACACATAAAGATTTCAAGTTATGTTGGTTTAATGCGGAGGTTGAAGCATTATTTGCCATAATCTGGTTTACGAAGTATTAATTTTACTCTGATTCAGTCTAATATTAATTATTGTTCTCTAGTATATTTATCTACATTTAAAAGCCATATTAAACCAATACAGATTTTAAAAAATAGAGCCCTAAGAATCCTGAAAGTTTTTATTCCATCGCCTATTGCACTTCCAAATAAGTCTTCTACAGCATCTTTATATACTTATCTAGATATACTTCCAGTTTCTCAACAATTACTTGTTTTCAAGCTTTGTATTGCTTGAGTGCTCTCTAAGATAGCTGATACTTGCTTTCTTGGTTTTTCTGATGTATCGTAAATTGTTTGCGCGGATGATATCCTACTTGTTAGAAGGAGCAAATTTTCTTTTTCTAAATTGGTGGATAATGTGAGAAAAGGTTTTTTAGATATTGGAATTAATTTAAATGTTTGAAAGTGGGAGTATCTTTGTTTCAACGCAAATGCTATGAATTCTCCTTTGAATTGTAATTATTGTTCTATACGTTCAGTGTGATAGCCTACGTTGGCTTGATATTACTCTGTGTAATAATATGTTTTGTTTTCCTCAGTCAGCTGCTAGGGATGCATGTACTAAGATTAGATGTGGTTATTCCAAGATAGTGGCAAATCGTCGAAATACAATCGCAAAGCTTTAGTGTCGTCTGTACTCTGTTTTATGTGACCATGCTATTTTGTACCTTTCAGTTATTTACATTTTGCTTAGGAAGAATGGCCTATCCAAATTAAGGAAACGCTATTATTGGTATTGCAAATTTTTGTTAACGCACCTAATATAAGTGAAAAACTTCGTGATTTACATATAAAACTGTCTGCAAAAGCCTATGAAAAACTGTCTCCTCACCATGGTCTCGTTCGTTTGTTTCCCTGAATTTTCTTTTCATTTGTTTATCTTTCTTTAAGTGCTGTGTGAGTTTATTTTTTCTTTCCTTTTTCTCTTTACTCCACTATTTGTCACCTTTTGTGTAATGGGCTATAAATAAATTATTATTATTATTCTTGGGTTCCAGAACAGGAGTCCCCCTACAGCAGACCTCTGTCTTGGTTTATTATGGTTGTCAGTGTTCCATTCAATTTTATATCCACTTTCAGTGTAAAACATATTATTTCTAATTAATTACTACTACTACTACTACTACTACTAACAACTCACCGCAGCACCAAGCCACTTGAGGCCAACACAACTACGCATGCTTCTCCTCCATCCAAATTTAATCAAAGCCTCCCTTTTTACACCCTCCCTAAATTCCCATTTCCATTAAATCTTTCTTTATGACGTCCTCCCACCCCAGACGAGGACAACCTGCTTTCCGTTTAGCCCTAGAAGGTTGGCTGAAAAGAACAATCTTAGGCAATCTGTCATCCTTCATCTGCACAACGTTCCCTAGCCACCTCAACCTTTCTTTCACTATAGCCCTAGAGAGTGGTATTGAACCACATTTTTGGTATTGCCTATTGTTTGACATACGGTCAGTCAGCCGAGTACCCAGAACAGTCCTTAAGCAACTTCTCTGGAAAACATCTAGCAAATCTTCATCCGCTTTTTGGAGCATCCATGCTTCAGAGCCACATTTGACCACTGTCATCACTGTAACTTCTAATATTCTAATCGTGGTTTGCAGACTTATCTTCCTATTCTTCCAAACGTTTTTTAACTGTGAAAAAACACCCTGAGCCTTGGCTATTCTACATTTAACATCTTCACTGCTCCCACCACCATTACTAATAATAATACCAAGGTAAGTGAAGCTGCCCACCTGATCAATCTTTTCATTACCCAACGTCACCTTTTCATCTTCACTTATTCCTAACCTTAGTGACTTAGTCTTCTTAACATTAATTTTCAAACCAATTCTAGCACCCTGAACTCGCAAAACCTCTAAGACTTCATTCATTTTGCTCACACTTTCATCTAGCATGCTTAAATTATCAGCATAATCTAAGTCCAGGAGACTTTTTCCTCTCCATTTGATTCCGTGGTCTTCCATTGCCTTTCCTGTGCTCTTTAAGACAAAGTCCATCGAAATAATCCATATAAAGGGGAATGGAACACAACCCTGCTTAACTCCTGATTTAATGCAAAACCAGCTGCTATCCTCCTTTTCTACCTTAACCGCAGCAGTGTTATTCTCGTACATAGCACTAATCACTTTAATGTATTTGTCTAGTATACCATACAAGGATAAAACCTTTACTAAAGCTCTTCTATCAACAGAATCGAACGATTGCTCATAATCTATAAAACTGAGGACCAAAGGTTTTGAAAACTCAGACACTTCTCAATTATAAGCCTAAGAGTCAAAATTTGCTCAACACATCCTCCACCTTTTCGAAAATCGCACTGCTCTTCTCTTAAAACTTTGTCAACGGCATCTCTCAGTCTAAAAAGTATCATATTACTAATTAATTTACTACCTACAGAGACCAGACTAATGCCTCGGTAATTACCACACTTACTTTCATCACCTTTCTTATAAAGTGGCTTAATTAAGGTTTTCCTAAAATCCTTAGGTACTTCCCCTTTTTCAAATATCATATTCATAATCTTCAGTAACTTATTTCTAACCTCCGAGCCACCATATTTAAGAAACTCATTCACCACCCTATCAGCACCTGGAGCCTTATTATTTTTTAATCCTTTTAGTACTGTCGCTAATTCCTCCTTACAAAACAAATCTTCCTTGACAGCCAAGGCATCACAAAATTTTTCATTTTCCTCTATATCTTTTCCTGCAACTCTATCTCGGTTAAGCAAATTCTCAAAATGTTCGACCCATCTCTCTTTAGTTTTTAACTTATCGCTAATTACGGCCCAATTCCTATCTGTAACTGGGTCAAGTCCGGATTGACTACTCCTTCTCAATTTGTCAACATGCCAGTACAATATTTCACTATTATGCCGTCTAGCTGCATCTTCCAGATCCTCGGCAATTTTATCCATGGCCTCCACTTCACACCTCCTTAGTTCATATTTTAATGCTTTCTCCACTTTATTTACATTCCTTTTGTTTTCATATGATCTATCACTCAGATAATTCTCGTATTAAACACTACAAAATCTCTCGTATTAAGGAATTATACGCCTTTACTACGTCAGAACCGACTAGGGCTAAAAGGTTTCAACCTAGCACTTTTTCCATCGTTTTTTTATCTCGCCGAAGGCAAAGGTCCCTGAGAACTGTTAGGACATGTTGGGCTTTCCTGCTTTTTATTCCACCGTACTGGTAATCTCCTACTATTTTTTCCACTTTTCTCCATTCTTTTAGCCCAAACTTTAGTACATATTCTACAGTCACAGTTTGTTAAGGAGATTGGTCACCAGTTTCACAGTTGTTCTCTAGGTCTGCCCTTGTGTCACAGTGATACAAATGTCACTTCCCTTTCAGGGTATCCTCTTCACCCATGTTCATTTAGTACTTTCACTAAAAAAATCCCCGATTTCACGCCACGTTAACAAAAAAATCAAATGAATTTGCGGAAAAAAATGTGCATTATCATTTTAATATAAATGTCCTGATATTTATTCCTTAAAATCATAATTAATTTTTGATTTCTTAAAGTTATAAAAGTAAAAACATTTAAAAGAATTGTTTTCAGTAAAGTTCAAGTTATATTCTGGCTTTTAGAAAGCATAAAGGTTTTGAACCCTACTCATATTAGTTTCTGCTCGTTTTGAGTTTGAATCTGTTATTTATTTTAATTTCTGTTTGTTTTCGGTTTCATTTATTTATTGATACTGAGTTGGGGTAACTGTATACTTGGTAGATTGTTTGACTCTATTTTTGTTCATTTTTGGTTTAATGAAGTTCTTTGCTTTTTTTAAAAAGCTTATTTTGTGGAAAAAGTTTTTAAAATTAATTTCTGTTCGTTTTATATTGACAGAGTCTTTGTCAGGGGAAAAGAAAATAATCGTTTGAATCTTTCCGGTTTTCCTTTATGAATTTATAGTTTAGCCTGCTATTTAAATGCTGAAGAAAATTTTTCAGCAATTTTTAACAACACAAACTCTTTTGAAAATTATGACACAAATAGTAGTGTTTAATTTAGTCATGTATATCCTCTAGTTAACCTGATAAATAAAAGTTAATACCATTCACACAAATTATAACTATGCTCTTTCCCATCCTGGATACAAATACACTCTTTTGATTTAATAAAACTTTAAGACCAGAAGTAGTAATAAAAGAAGCCCCGAAAATTTGAACTTAATACCCTCAGTTGTTCTTGGTACATTGATGAGATGTCTTATGGCAACCAGCATACAAACAGTGCGTTTTGATTTGATTTTAAAGCAACATTTAATCTTTAAGCATAATAGGCAAATTAAATAACTGTGGGGGGTTGACCTACCCAATAACCCTAGAGATATTGTTACTAGGTCAATCGGCTATGATGAACAAAATGGCTGTCTTAAGATTTTGATCGGAAGTGTCTGGAAAATTATGAGCTAAAAAGGAGGGTTGATTGCCCTCCAATCATTTTTTACTCTTAAGAGGGCACTAGAACTCTTAATTTTCAAACAAATTAGCTCCTTTAAAATATCAATGATATTACTAGCTATGATAGAGCATCGTGGCCCATGTCCATATATGCCCTAAAGTGCTTATATGCTCTTTTAATACCTGCTTTCATATAGGTTCTTCGTTTAATTGAAACTCGTCCTAAACGTTCCCTAAAAATTTTAGCTTAATGCCATTTGTGTCGTTAGTTACAGTAACCGTAGAAGCAGCATTAAATGAATGCACACAGTGTCTTCTGGCTAGCTCAAAATCCACAATCTATGAAAATATGAAAGTGAAAGTTTCAGAGAATATTTCTGTTGTACGGATGAGAACCTGTCATCCATATGTAGGTTGTCAAAAGGGCATATCAGCAATATCTTAGAAACAGTTTCGTGTGTTAAATTAAAACTTACAACGCTTGTTGTGAGGGATGTTGAACTAACCAAAAGACAATATTTGCATCATAATACTAATACTTCTGCTCCAACAACTACTGCTTCTTTTACTACTAATACTACTAATAAGTAGAGAAGCCCTAACCTCCTCGGGGGGGGGGCTCCATATATGGGAATAGAGTCCCTAGGGAATACACCTGTGCTCTCAGTCCGACGGGGCACCATATATGGGCAGGGAATCCCCAGGGAGAACACGTTTCTGAGAAATCGATTGCGTAACCTAGCCTAACCTCATGAGCTCGTGACGGGGCATCATATATGGGCATATCCTCCCTAGGGGAAATGGATTTCTGAGAAATTGATTGCGTAATCGATTGGGAATTTTATTGATCTAGGACTCATAACGAGGCTCCATATATGGGCATAGAATACTGTACGAACACCATGCTGTCATCTACAATTGACTCTAACGCCGAACGGGACTCCATTTATTCATGGTTTATTAATATCTGATGGATGATGTCAAGGGTGATTTATTTGTTGTTGTTGTTGTTATTGTTTGGCCAAGTGTAATGACACTGGGGATGATTTAAATAATCGATAGGGGAATGTATTGATCTAGGGGAACTAAATTTCCAAGGTCGATTTATTTGTTGTTGTTGTTGTTGTTGTTCGTCCAGGTGCACGCTATGGAGAATGTTATGATCCAGGAATAGGAAACAGGATCACGTGTCTCCTCCTAAACCAATCAGAGAGTAGATTACATCTCATTCCAAGCCAATCAGAGGGTCGCTTACATATGGTTTCCCCCATTACATCGCAATTCGTCCTTGAGATTTTATATATAACGGACATGCATTTTGATTAAATTATCAGAAAGTATTGTGACACAATGGATACAACAATGGATATTATTGATGAGTTAGAAGCCTTGGCAGCCACAATTTACAATGTGAGTTCTGTTTTAGTACATTTTCATTTTTAATTTTCAAAATAAAATTATTTTCCTTGGTCACCGTCCAGTATATTCAGGTAAATCCCTCTCCCTCCCCCCACTGTAATACAAACTCCACTACGCTATCTTTATACTCGCTAGAAAACGTAAAATATATTCTTTTTACTACCTAAACCTTACCCCCCTCAAAACCCCTCCTATGTGTATGACTTTAATTCTCGCATTAGAAATAATTCTCTTTTTTTGATAAAATTCATGCTTTCTATATTTCTAGCTAAAAGCGACAGACAACATCCGTCAACTCTTAGGCATTAAGCCGCTCTGTTTGGACATAAGCTCTACGCAAGGTTAAAATTAGTTTGTCACCCTTTTCCTGTTTGTTTACGATAGTGGCCTAGCCAAAGGGATTGCTTTTCCCGTCAAATTAAAACAGTTTCAGACAAAAAGAAATTGCAATAATTAAGCTAGGCCTACACAACCTATATGGAAGTAGAGAAACTAGTTATTTTCAAAATTAAGGTCTAACAATATATTTCTAGGACATTATTTAAAAAAGTGAGGGGAAGGGGTCATGCCTCAATTCTATCGCCATTATTGTAAAGTGAAAAAACAAAACTGTTTCTTCGCGTTAGGGTAGTAAGAGGGCCGGGAGTTTCTAAGAAAAAGATAGCTTTATTATGTGTAAATTGAATATTATTTACATCTAAGATCGTAAATTTATGGTCTATAAGCTGCTGGGTTAACAATATTTTTCTATTTTAAAAGCATATAGATGGGAAAACATTTAAAAAAAATTCTCAACAAGGTAAAAATACGAGCATTTCTCGCAAATTTTATCTTTTTGCTTTACTGAAAATGCTGAGGAGGGAGGGTTTCTTAGTTATATATGCTTTCTAGACAAAATTATGGCTAGGGGGAGTACTACTTTTTTTTATTCTGAAAAAGGGGAAAATTATTTCAATACTAATTTTTTTCTCTTCTTTAAGGCCAATTATGAAGAATGTATTGCCCCCCCCTCCATCGAAGAGAGCAAGAGAGGACGAGGCAACCCCCGTGAGACCATCAATTATTAAGTATGCTGGCCCTTACACGACCCCAAAACAAAGCAGGAGGGATACAGGTCCATCTGCATTCCATGAGCAAGGTGAGAATGTGACAATCCCCGCCCTACACGGACAAGATGCTGCCCCCTTTGAACCCCTGTTATGATGCGGGGCCTTCTGTGGTCCTATTACAATCCAAAAATGTGCACCCTTCAAGCCCCAGTCTAGCTACGGGGCCTTCCGTGTAATTTGCAATGCCTGGACCTTCAAGACAAGCCATAGGCCAAACATCGGCTCCTTCTCACGCAATATCTGAGCTATCAGCTCCCCGTAAAGTGTCAGTGCACTCTCCTCAGCTGTCTCCGTCAAGTGCTGAGCCTTCCATGCAAGATAGAAGGGTTGGCCCCTCCAGGCAAGTCATAGACCAACCAATGGCTCCCTATCGTGTAATGTCCAAGCCTCCAGCTTCCTGTCAAGTGGTTGATCAATTTGAAGACGTGAGTAAATTTTTTTCAATCAAATAAGCTATTTGTTAGCTGTTAGAGAGCCTTTTACTCTTTACTTTTGTCTTTTCACTTTTTTGATTATTCAGGACCAGGTTATAGAAATATCTAAACAAAACTATTTTTCAACCTAATACAAACTTGTCGAAGACATTAAAATGTTATTTTCGCTATAATACCCCCCTCCCTCCAACACTCCTTGTTTTAAATTTCACTGCTCCCTCCCCTCAGAGATACCTAAATATAATGTAATTATGTTTTGCTTGTCAAAGAAACAGCTCTTTTCTAATCTTTACTGTTTTCTCTGCCTACTGCAGACATCTTCGCTATTTTTTCAACCTCATAATAATATTTTTCGCTAATTTCAAGTTTACTGTTAGAGAGCCTTTGTCTCGCCATTTGAAACTAATAATACTATTTTTCACTAGAATATTATAGTTTTCCCCGAGTTTTAAGGGACTTAGAAGTAAGCCCTTTTTTAACTTTTTTTAGGCCATTCTTTTCATCACAGTAAAAGCGTGTCAGAGATATTTTTTTCAACCTGATAAAATATAGCGTTCCTCCTTTTGAATCATATCAAGTGCATGTATTCACCCTGCAAAATTCTCTTAGTTGAGCCAAAAAAGTCACTATATCCCGGACAAAATTTCCCATAGTAAATGGCAAAATCTTTGCGTTAAAAAGTGCTTTATTAACGAATGCTTAATCTTGCTTCTACAAAGATAATAAAAATAATTTTCTATCAGAAAGAGTTGTATATCATGAGAAGAGTTAGACTACCTAGTAAAGACACCGTTTTTTTTCCAAATCAGATATGGGCTATTAATATGAAATTTTTTGAGGGGTTGTTTGAACAAAATCAAAAGATACTATGTCATCTTTTAGATTATATTAAGTTGGAACTCTCAGAATATATTGAGTAGTGCATTAATCAAATGCTACTAAGCGTGTTTTTAAGAATAATCCAATGTTAAAAATAGGGGTTATTTGGACACTATGAAAATAAGCTATTTTTCTTTTATAGGTTGTATTGGTTCCATATTCGCCATCTCCCCCCTGTTCGTCAGTTGGAGAAGGAGAGGACGCACCTGTGGGGCCCTCAAAAAATTCACCATGGAATGGTAATTCACTTGAATTTATTCCAGACAACATTGATGACTTTTTAGCTGATTTTTTTAATGTTGATTATAGCGCAGTTGAGCAGGGGGACTTACCTTTGCTGAGTCCAACCACCTTGCAGCTTTTAGATGATTTTACTCGGGAATTAAAAGGGAACCCTCCTCTAACCCCCGATAACCTACTTCCACTTCAATCGAATGAAGTGGCTTCCCATAGCCCTATTATTGAACAATGGGGGGGGGGGGGGGGTTGATAATATACAAGAGGCGGAGGGGGAGGGTAATATTCAGATTACGACATTTCCCGACTTTCAGCTATCAAACACAATTTTAAATACAATAGTTGTCTAGACTGCAACTTTTGGGGACCCATTCAATTCGCTTTTGTGTGGTAATTTTGTGTTTGACCCCGTAGAAATTGTGCAAGACTATGTAGATAGAATTCTTGCACTGCTGGAGAACCAAATTCAATTGTGGGGAGGGATTCAATTAAGGTTTCTATTGTTTTAAAGGTGTTTTATTTAAATGAGGGAAAATGTGAAGTTTACCACCATTATATACATACCGAGATGCGTGTGATCTATCCAAATTTAGAGAATTTTGAGGGTGCTTTCTCCGAGTGGATAGGTCATATTATTGCGCATCTCGAGAATTATAATGAAAATGGGAGCGGTTCGGTATTTCTTTATGTTGAAAATTTAAGTGTTAATATTTGTAAATTTAAGAAAGATTTTATTTTAAGAGAGGGGCATAGGGACACGGGTACAGTTTTAAAATATAATCCAGATTTAGAAGGTTGACAAGGTGTCCAACGAATTTGTTTTGAAACAGGTCAAAAATGTTTCAAGTACGCTTTCCTCATGTCAGCTTTCCAACCATTGAAAGATGACGCTACCAAGACGAATTTAGATCACTGGGCTGTACATGGGAAGGAGGGGTCCAATTTACCCATTGTAGATTTCACTTGTTTAGAGGGAAAATAACCATTAACGCTTAGGTCTATTGATATTTTTGAAAGGGCCAATGCTGATTTAAATATCGGCGTTACTGTGGTTCAGTATGAAACTGAATTTGAAGATGGGATCGTTCAAAAAGAAGGGGTGGTGTTCCCAGTAAGAGGTCCGTCAATTGAATTGGTCAAACACTGGGCTTGGTTGTTGTACACACCACCACCTAGTGACCTAGCCAATTCAATTGGCCATTTTAACCCAATCACAGACATCAGTAGAGTTCTGGGGGAGGGTAAAAGGGGCGGGGGGTATGTTTCTACTGTCCGACATGCCTGTCTTGATTCCGTAGTGATATAAAACTACGGGATCATATGAAGCACTGTAGACGGCATGGCTACCAGTCAGTGGAAACGGTTTCAGGGGATAGGGCCATTTTACGTTTCAAAAATTTTCATAACACCCTCCTCCAGAGCAACAAAATATCTTTGGAATGGGAGGCTAAGCTGGTGGAAGTTAACGATCCTCAATTTCCAAACCGAATCAAAGAACATCAAGCTATTGCATTGTCCTATGCCCACGGACAAAGAGACAATTCTAACACCATGCAGTTGTTAGAAATAGTAGAAACATTGGATGAGGGAGATCGCATGATCAAGGCACTGACTAAATTAATTGGCACAGCTAATGGCGCTATTTCTCGTTTGGGAAATACGCATTATCCTATGGTGTTGTCTGCAGAGGATCGTTTCGTGATTAAAAATAAAAAAATATGCTGGGTTTGTAAGGGGAAGTTTGAAGAGGGGGATAAGGGGAAAGGACTAGAGGGAAAAGAGGGGGAAAGGGGAAATTCAGAGACCATAATCACTTGTGGCAGGAAATATCCTCTGGGGGTAGTAATTTTAGAGGGGTAGCACATCAATCGTGTAACTTGAACGTTAGCTAGCAGTTTTTTATCCCAGTTTTTATCCACAATGCAAATTATGATTTAAAATTTATTTTGCCGCCAATGGCACGTATGCACAGGGAGGGAGGGGGATTAGATAGTCCATGGGTAAATAATTCATTTACCTATAACATTATTCCCAAATCGGTCGAGAAGTTGTTGCTTCTCGAGCTGAAATGGCAGGGAGTAAATAATGGGCATACGTGTTGGAAAAAAATCAGGTTTTTAGATTCTTTTAGTTTTTTTCCCAAGGCATTGAGTCAATTGATTCAAGTGCAGAAAAGTGACAATTTTGATAGTTTTCCTTTGCTTAAACAGCACTTTCCAGACAGTGCAATGTATGACCTATTGACCTGTAAAGGTGTATACGCATACGGCTATTACTGTTCTGGCGCTCGCTTAAGCGAGGTGAAACTACCTCCAATTGAAGCTTTTTACAATTCACTCACCAGCAGTGAATGCACAGCCGAGGAATATGAGTTTACCAAGAAGGTGTTGAAGAAGAAGGGGAATTGTAAAAATGGGTGGGATTATTGTAGACTGTACTTGGCCAGTGACGTTTTAAATCTGTTGGACATAGTCTGCAAGAACACAGACCAAATCTATTCAGAGTTCGGGCTAGATATAGGCTAGTATTTTTCCACGCCACATTTGGTGATGGACTTGATTTTAAAAATTAGTAGGGAGGAAATAGGCTTAATAACTGATGTAGATCAACACCTTTTTGTAGAGCGTTCAATGAGGGGAGGCTATGTTTTTCATGGGGATCATGTCTTGTCAACCGATCCGAGCGGACAAAACAGCACCGGTGCAAAGTCAAATGCAGTGTTCTTGGACATGAACTCATTGTACCCCTCGGCAATGTCTCACTACTCTTTGCCGTGTGGTAACTACCAATGGCTTGAGAATCCTTGTGAGTTCCCGACATTACCACCGTCGAGGACAATGGCCTCAAGGATGGTTCTTTGAAATTGACGGGCATATTCCACTGGCGCTTAACGATTCAGTCAGAGATTTTGTTTTTCCCTGTATCAATCGACCAGTGAGCAGGGACTCACTGAGCCCCTACAATCGATAATTGGTTGTGGATATGGGGATGCACTGGACCCCCTCTAAGCAAAAACTGATTGCTGATTTGGACCCTAAGGTGAATGTCGTTGTTCACCATGTGCTTTTGCACTGGATGGTGAACAATGGTTTCAAGATCACCAAAATACATAGGGTTCTGCAATTCAATCAGAAACCATATTTGGAAACGTTTATCGACACTTTTGTTGATAAACGCTCTAGGGCAAACTCCAAAATAGAGAAGGAAATGTACAAACTCATTCTAAATTCAGCTTTTGGCAAAATGTGTGAAAGCGTAGGCAACAGATCTCGCTGCGACTTCGTGACTGATCCTCTAGAGTGTGCACGGATTATTGCCGAACCCAATTTTACATCGTTCACGAGCATAGAGGCTGGCATGGTTCTTCTACACAGGAAAAAGAGAAATGTGGTACTGAACAAGAATATAACAGGGAGGTAGTTCAGTACTTGAAATTTCCAAAAAAGCTCATGTTGTCGTTTTTTTACAATGTGTGCAAGGTGCAATGGCCACGGGAAGGGGAGGTTCAAGTTTACTATGGGGATACAGATTCTCTGCTGTTAAAGGTAAAATCCAAGGATTTATTGGGTGATTTAGAAAATGGGGAAGACATCAGCTCGCGGATGAATTTCACCAACTGGAATCCGTCCCTCTACCCCGATTTGATGAAACGTGAAGCCCCTAACCAACTACTAATGTTAAAATCAGAGACGGGGAGTGATTTGATATCCAGGGGGGTGTTCCCGGGTCTTAAAGTTTATTGCGTTGAAACTCATAATGGGGATGTAAAGCAGGCGTGTAAAGGGGTGCCTACACATTTTGTAAAGAGCAATTTCGACATGAGCGTGTACAGAGACTCTGTAGAAAGTAGCCTAGTGCCGAGAGCACAAGTGCTTGCAATTCGCTCTCTACAGTATAAAAATTATACTGTAAGAGTGGAAAAAAATGCAATGTCGTGTATATCTGACAAAGTCCATGTGCTCGAGAATGGTGTAAGTGTACTCCCACATGGCCACTACC
>JAQQPU010008325.1:5974-22896 GCA_029168905.1 Artemia sp. Kazakhstan ARC1039 | reverse complement strand
CTAATCCCTGTACGTTTTAAGGTTCAACCTTGTAACTCAGCCTCTTTAACTCTTTAGAAAACGTAGTTTTTTTCAAATAATTTCTGCACGTTTTTGTACAGTTTATTTAAAAAAGAAACTGAGTTTCTTTTTTAAAGTTTAAACTCAGTATATAAAAAATTTGCTCCGACAGTGAATCGAACCCGGGTATTCCGCCTGACAGTCTGAAGTATCAACCGTAGACTAATGAGACACAATTGTAATTGTTTTTTAGTAAATGGAATCTATTTTCGCAAAGCAAATTCCCACAAAACTTGATATTTGGTTTTTGGAAAACAGGAAAGGAGTAATCAGATTGAGCTGAAATTTCGAGGATAAGCTCCCAGGCCCCAGGAAAGCTTATCCTCTAAATTTCAGCCCGATCAGACAACGTTAAAGGGGGGTTGTGGTGGGAAAAATTAACATGGGCTATTATAGGAAAACGAGGTTTTTCGTAAATGTAAATTCGGGGGATAATTTTTTCGGTCTGAAAATATCAAAAGGCCCTAACAGGTCAAATTCTGCTTCGAATGAGTCCTCATTCACCCGGATCAGTTGCCAACTGTGGCCTGTAGGCGTGGATAACAAAAAAAAGAGAAATGAATTTTAAGTGGCTATATTTGGTTTTTTAAAAACAGGGAAGGAGTGATCGGATTGAGCTTAAATTTCGAGGTCAAGCTCCCGGGCCCTAGGAAAGCTTAGCCTCTAAATTTCAGCCCAATCGGACAACGTCAAAGGGGGGCTGTGGTGGGAGGTTCGAAATTTCTGGCCCAGTTTACCCCATGAAGACAAAGTCGGAGGAAGATGAAATTTTGCACGTTTCTTAGTTTGAGCTTGGGCTACAAAATGCGATCACCGCCGTCTCTCTGCGGCCTCTGGGACCTGAAATCGCTTAACATTGTGGTGGGTCGCCTCTTTATAGAGGCACAAGTGTGCCTCCTTGATAACGTCGGAGGGGGTGAAATTTTGCACATTTCTTAGTTTGAGCTTGGGCTACAAAATGCGATTACCGCTGTCTCTCTGCGACCGCTAGGACCGGATATCGCTTGCGGGCTCTTATAGGAAAACGAGCCCGCGTTTTCGCGGGCTAGCCCGCTTATAGCGGGTTCTTATAGGAAAACGAGGTTTTTCGTAAATGTAAATTCGGGGGATAATTTTTTCGGTCTGAAAATATCAAAAGGCCCTAACAGGTCGAATTCTGATTCGAATGAGTCCTCATTCACCCGGATCCGTTGCCAACTGTGGCCGGTAGGCGTGGCTAAGAAAAAAAAAGAAATGATGAATTTTAAGTGGCTATATTTGGTTTTTTGAAAACAGGGAAGGAGTGATCGGATTGAACTGAAATTTCGAGGATAAGCTCCCGGGCCCAAGGAAAGCTTATCCTCTAAATTTCAGCCCAATCGGACAACGTTAAAGGGGGGCTGTGGTGGGAGGGTCGAAACTTCCGGCCCAGTTTACCCCATGAAGATAAAGTCGGAGGAGGATGAAATTTTGCAAGTTTCTTAGTTTGAGCTTGGGCTACAAAATGCGATTACCGCCGTCTCTCTGCGACCTCTAGGACCTTAAATCGCTTAACATTGTGGTGGGTCGCCTCTTTATAGAGGCACAAGTGTGCCTCCTTGATACTGGAATAGCTCCGCTGGATCGCATTGTGGGTAAAAGTAATCTTTATTTAGCGCATTCTGCTTTTCTAGGTACACTTCCACCGCCTCTCCAGCAATTTTTTTCAC
The DNA here is from genome assembly GCA_029168905.1 of Artemia sp. Kazakhstan ARC1039. NCBI lineage: Eukaryota > Metazoa > Arthropoda > Branchiopoda > Anostraca > Artemiidae > Artemia > Artemia sp. Kazakhstan ARC1039. Next base: position 21,148 of record JAQQPU010008325.1, on the reverse strand, counting down.
GGACAGGCTCAGGTAGGTACTCTACTTTTTTACGTAGTTCTTCTCGTAGACTTATTTTGCCCAAACGTTCATCTACAGCAGCCCAGAGGTCTCCTGTTTATAAATCAATTCAATTATGGAATTCAATCCCACCGGATGTCCCGTTATTTCTGTCTGCAAAGGCAGTTATTCGTCGTGTCTTTCCAGTTTAGTAATTTCTTTCTCCTTCGTTTATTTTTCCTGTTTTCTCTTTTCCTAGTGTTTCTCCTTTTGTGTTTTTCCGTTATATATCGTTATTATTATTATTATTTTTTTAATTGTATGGTAGTGTTTATTCTCTTTAATCTTTATTTCATATATATTGTTTGATTTAGAGTAATATTTATGGTTGTTTTAGTGCTTTATTATTGTGTTGTAAGGCCCACAACAAGCCAAGCTTCTTGGGCCAAATAATTTTTCTTTACGTTTGTAATAGAGTTTAGTATTAATAAAATGATTGATTGATTGATTGAGACCATTTTGGACTTCCATAGTCATTATTGAGTTTCCAATTTGTTGAGAAACAAAATGTTGAATTCTTATACCCGAATTGAATTTTCAGCTAGTTGACAAAACAATATGTTGGATTTTAATATCCTTATTGGATTTCCATCTTGTTAGCTGGATTTCCCGTTCTTTTATTGGATTCCCATCACTAGCGTTGTTCAATTTCCTAGGTCTAGAGTCTAATATCTAGTTCTCAGGATTCAGTTTCCTTTTCTTCTTTCTGAAGCATCAATAAATACCAAAAAGAGAAAAAAAAATCATTTATTTTACAAGAACAGAAAATTACAACACAAAATTTCTCACAGATAATATGACTCCTCTCAACGGCTGTGTTTTTTCATAGTGGAAATCAGTAAATCAATGGCGTAGTAGCAGGTCGACAGAAGACACTTGAGTAAGAAATATCTTCCAGTTAGGAAAACAGTGACACACGGACCTGAAATGAAATCAAATCGAGGCACAAATAAAAGAAAGACTTCCCCCTTTTTTCTACCTCCAAAGCTACGCGGTTGCAATAATAATGCCACAAATCTTGTCTTTTCTGAATACCTTTGACTTAATCATCAGATCTCATCAAATCTCTTGTTCGCCGCCTCATCAAATCTGTGTGTTACAAAATTGAAACCTTGCAAAATAGATCTTCTGCTTGGATGAAGTACAACAAAATTGTTTTCAGCTTCACAACTTTGCTCAATCCCAATATATAAGGTTTTAAATATATGCAAACACCCTTTTCTAACTTTTGAAGAAAAAACATATTAATATGGCTTAAAATTCTACTCAAATAACAGGAATTGCATTTCCGAGATTAAACCTTGAGAAAAAGAAACTGATAACTGAAAATTAAGATAAAATGCGGGTTTATCAAAATTTCAATAAGTACAGACCTGTCACGTAGGCAAATTTAAGGACCCCTAGAGGGAGAAGGAGTAGAGGTAGGTACTACAAAATACCTTCCCGGGAGATACTTTGGTACTTATGTACTGTCTGAAACACACGCGCTATATTATATAGGGAAGATGCGGGTTTCTTCCGAAACGGGTTTGTGTCAATAGAGAACTGGATTGAAAGCGTGGTTTGTTATTAGGTTTACAATATTTAAACTCTTGTTTTTTGGGGTTTAGGGTGAAAAAAGTTAACTGGGCTTGGTTAGGTATTTGATATATGCTATTCTTTACCCCCCGTCCCCCCTAATGTGCAAATATATAGCCGAAATTTGTTTCTAAACTATTATATTTTTACCCTATTTGGTTTTACTTCATTAGCATCAACCAAACTTCACTTTTCGTGTTTGTTCCAGATAGTGTATAAGTACCCATACTTTAGCCTGTAGACCCATCCCTGAAAGTTTCATTTTCCTAGCCTAACCCCTTTCCAAGATAGTCAAAAGTAGCTAAAGTAGAATTAGCACTGTTCTATTCGCTGCAAGCCACGCAAGATAGATTATAAAATAAACTAGACAAACAGGTTCTTTCAACGGAGAATTGGATTACAAACAGTTGTTTCTAACTGCGTTTACAATATTTAAACTTTAGTTTTTTGGGGTTTAGGGGGGAAAAGGTACCTAGGTTAGTTTAAGTATTTAATATATGCTATGCTTTACCCCCCCCCCCCCACCCCCTAATGTACAAATATATAACCGAATTTTGTTACTAAACTATTATATTTTTATCATAACTTGTTTTATTTCATTAGCATTAACCAAACTTCACTTCTTGCATGGTTAACAGCTAATAGAACAGTACCGTAGAATTTTACCAAACTTTTTTTTTACTTATAAAAACATAATATCTTAAACATTTTGGAAAACATAAGACACAAGTTATCAATATTAATAAACTGAACTGAATACTTACCATCACAACCAGACTGTCTGCTCTCTCTGAATCAGAATGTCTTCTCTCTGATCTGAATGCCCCCTAGGCAAAATCGTCGGTTAAAGGTCTTGACATTAAAACTACTTCTGTATTATAAGTTTGTAGGTAGTTGAAGGCGATGATTTTTTTTGTCAAATTGATCTCAAATCATAACCATTCGAAAAAAAGAGACAAATTAGGTCTTGGGAGGTTTAGTTACCCTCTAATCTTCCCGGTCTCGTAAAAAGGACACTAGAAAAAAAAAAATTGAAACGCATCCGTGATCAGTCTTCTGGCAGAACCATACAATTCCACATTTGTGCAGATAGGAGATCATAACCCCCACAATTATATTTTCTGTTACGCTGAATCTGAAGGTCTGATTTACATTAAGATTTATTGACATTTTGGGGGATGTTTCTCCCTTTTCGAAAATCAGGCTCCCTGTTTTCAAAACCCCTTTTTCTTCTGAGGCTTGGAGCCTTTGGTGGGTAGATATTAAACGTAATGAAATTTATATATTTTCAATCTGCATCAAAACCCAATTCTTATCAATTGTTATCACAATTCCATTTTTGAGTTTCGCTTACAATTGAGCTTAGTCGCTCCTTAATTACAGTTTAACACTATGAACTGTTTTATAAAACTTATTGGGCTAACGTCCTATTTTTTAATTAATCCTCTCGCAAACCGAAGTTTTGAAGCACGATTATGCTATAAATGTGTAGTATTTCTGAGTCCAGTTGAAATATGTACTATTTTAGAAAATTCTCTTTTTTGGGGAAGCTTTTGGTTCCTTCACCTGTACGTAAAGGACTGAAATACCCTTACAGGCATCTTCTTTTCTTCGATATATATGCTTACTTGGTTATCCAGCGCAAGCAGCAAATTTATGGCAAATCAAGGGAAGAATTTTTTTTGAAACACTTTTTGGGTCTCATTACAAAAATGACGTTCATCGCAAAAAAAAAGTTGTTCCCACAAAAGGATTTTCGTTATTAATAAGAAAAAGTTGAAATCAGAAAATAGTATATTTTCACCGTTAGTTCTGTTAAGATTAGGATAGCATCTTAAGAAATTTTCTACCTACAGAAACTCACAAAAAATGTATTTAAATAAATCGATTGTAACAGTTAAGAGATAATTTTTTTATATAAATTTCTGCGTGTTCATTTTGCAGACAGGAAAGCTCAACTTATTTCAAAGTAAAAATATGTTTCCTTATTTTTATAGTTATCTTTATATACTCAAAATTCAATTAGCATTCCCCTTTTTCTGCTATAATTCAAATATTTGAATTGAACTTATACTGAACCTATTACTTTCAATGGTCCTATAATCAAATTTACAATGATATTCAAGAAACTTTAAACTACTGTTGAAGTTCAAACCGTGTTGATTGAAATAACCTATTTACGGTGAAAATTACATTTTTTACTGAAAAGTAAATAAATCTTAATAATTTCAATAATTTGTTGGAATTCAATAAGCAAGTCACAATTCCAACAGAAAAATTGTATTTTTTTTACTTGTTTGAATTCGAGCAAAACATTTTGTTGGAGATCAAATTTTGTTTATAGTGCAGCTTTTCCACTTGAGACAAGACACCAAAAGTGCTAAAAGATCTGTCAACGATGTTCTGGCAGCCTGCTAGTGCTACCCTTTGAGAAATAGCAAAAAAAGTGCCATTTTAGTGCCATATGGCACTTGCAGATGGCAAAATTTATAATTAGCACGTAGATGTGAGAAATGGCTTTTGAATGAGCCATGAAGAATCTCTTTATGTTGCTTTGGTAGCCCTCTAGACCTGTTGAAAAAAAAAAAAAGGGAGACAGAACAGTGCTATCGATGCAAAAAAGTAATTTTCCTTGTTGTTCAGGGAGGAGGAATATAACTTCCCCTTACAAGGTTTTGACCATGTTGATTCCAATGGTACACTTTTCATTTTGATCTGACGCCATTTTCGAGGGGTTTGAGGCTTTTCTTCGAAATCACCATAAATTTCTTTTCGCAATAAACTTTTACTTTTAAGACGAACCGAAATAATAGTTAACGTTCCTGAGACAGTGTCAGACGGGAATTTTTTTCACAGGAAACAGATCAGTGCTACCCATGGAAAAGAGTCATTTTCCTTGGTGTTCAAGGTGGGGGACTGTAATTATCCTACCAAAAGTTTTGGACTATACTGATTTCAATAGTGCACTTTTTATTTCGATTTGACGCCATTTTCAAGGGGTTTCAGGCTCTATTTCAAAATCATAAATTTCTTTTCGCAATAAACTTTTACTTCTAAGATTAACCGAATCAATAGTTACCATTCCTGATTCAGTGTCAGATGGCAATTTTTTCTCACTAGACAGTTCTTTTAAAAACACGTTTTTCAACTTTTGATTACCATGGGCTGTGGTTTGCTTTTTACAAGGTTGCAGCTGCCGCTACAACCATGATTAGCACACTTAGTATCATCGGTATATAAATTGTCTTTAAAATTTTCGTGGTCACCAGAGCACCTAGAACACTTCTCATTGTTAGGACAGTATCGTTGCGAGTGGTTGAACTTTTGGCATTTAGTTGACATATCACATAGAATCTCAGTCGGAAAGGTCACCCTGGGATGCTGGAACGCACTGTTAGATTTATTTATGTTTGTAATAGTTTTTTTTTACCTTTACTTACTTTTATTGTTTTTACTTACTCATTAATTATATCCATTTCCTTTGTTTACCATTTATAATCAAAACAGAGCGAAAATGTTAAAATATTTGGCCGTTTTTTAACATACACAGTTAGTTTTAATTACTCCCTAGTATAGATTTCTGGACATAAAACTTAAAAAAAGAGGACACTGTTTATTTATTTGAAATGTATACACCATACAATAAGTCTTACCAGTTGAACGACAGAGGCGGAGGGGTGAACGTATTACGTCCCTAATAAGGTGTACTTATAATTTTTAGTTAACCTATAGTTTCTTTTTTTTTTACTTAAATTGTAGAACGAAGAGCTATTTCAGAAAAAAAAACCTTTCCTCTTCATAGCTCAAATCAAACCGAAAATCGATTCTCAGGGCTTAACTGCAACAAAATTAATGTATTTTTATTTAACAAACTCAATCAAAAGAAGTAATCACACACACTAAATTAAAAATCCGAAAAAAGACATTGCCACCTAGCAAATTTGCTTTCATGCCGATTAACTTGCCCAGACTCTGTTGATATATTGTGTACAATTTTCAACAACTTGAGTGCACAATTTTCGATAGAAAAACAACTCACAATAAGACAACTTTAAGGAAGTTGGATAAAAGCAATTTAGACAACGTGAAATTGTTCATCGTCGCTAGAATAAGAGTTGCTTGATAAGTCTTAATAGACCGATAGCAGGCTCAACAAACCGGCTTTGATCAATTAGGAATTGTAAATATTTCCTTAACTGAAAATTAAATATTTATGATTATGTTATAAAAATAGTGCAACCGAAAATGCAACCACCCAAAAGGTAAAATTACGCCCTTTGGACTTATGCCACTTTCAAAAAACGAATAGAATAGTTACTATTCAACAAAGCCCCTTTAACTAAAATCAATTTAGAATTTCAAGGATTTGGCAATGAGAGCTGCAATAGCTTGAGTAGAGTCGCCATTAAATCGTCTTAATTCTTCTACAACATCCTCTTTTTTAAACCCTTTGGATATCAAATCTTGTACTTGGGCCTCTGTAAATGGTTCATTTGCAGCAGATGATGAGGTATGCACTGCAGAACTTTCAATTAGCGCTTTGGCTAACTCCCTATCTTCTGCTTCTCTCCCAGATTCTAGAAAAGAATGGAAGTGGAAAGTTCTGAAATTCTCAAGATGGAAAGAAGAAGAAGAGAGAGAGAGAGAGAGAGAGAGAGAGAGAGAGAGAGAGAGAGAGAGAGAGAGAGAGAAAGAAAGAAAGAAAGAAAGAAAGAAAGAGAGAAAGAAAGAGAGGGAGGGAGAGAGTGAGAGAGAGGGAGAAAGAGAGAGAGAGAGAGAGAGAGAGAGGGAGAGAGTGAGAGAGAAAAGACCTAGATTAGCTTTACCGATTGACGTAAGTACGATAAACACATTTGAAAGAACAACCTATTGAGATTAGCAGGCCAACCTACTCACACTGGTGAGGAGGTTTGTCAGTAGGCTACTTGATGTCTTGCCAGACTTATCAACATTATGAAAGGCAAAACCCAATTAGTTGTCACGTTGGATTTTAGTTTCTTTGACAAAAATTAGAAAGGATTTCAAAATAGCGTATGCTCCAATTTCGTGACGTAAACGTAGTGTCTAATAGCACGTCAATAACGAGGCTCCCGGAAGCTTGAAAATATGAATCATTTCCCATTCTGAATGAATTTTGAAAAGCAATACAAACTATTATTTAAATACAAATTCTTGTTAATTCACGTCAACGACGATTTCAAAGATTAGTTACCTGATACATATACCACGAGACAGGATAACTTGCTAGGAACTACCAGATATGTGAAGCCAAAAATAATCATCCCAAAACTTACTATTCTCATCGTGGGGACAAAAAAAGGGAGGGGGGATATCCCTATCTCTGCTGTGCACTTAACTGGAGTCTGAAAAGCAAAAGAAGTGGCGTTCTTCATAAAAGTAGGCTCGATCCCCTTTCTAGGGAAATAACAAAGGAAAAGTTACGGTGTCAAGGTCACATTTTACGCATGACAGGTTTCCAAAAATCTAACTTTTTAGTAATCTAGCTAGGACTAAGCGAAATCTCAAAAGGAAGTTGGGAACTTTATGGGAAGCAAAGGAGAGTGAAGTTTCCAACAGAGTGGGTGGGGGAGAAGCGTCTGCAGCTTTATTGGCCTCAGCCGGCATAGTCCCGTGATTAAGTATCAGTCGTAGCACCAGGTCTAAGTACAAGCAGTATCCCACAATATCGGATCTACGACTTTTTGTACCAGTATACACAACTTCATATAAAATAAATTTTTATAAATTTTTGGGTATTATAATACAGATAATAATTTATTAAAAAAAAACTATCCACTATTTTTTTGGAAGGACTGAGCTGAATTTCCAATAGCAGAATTTTTTCAGGAACGGGCGAAAGAGATTATCGGTCCTGAAGCGATGAAAAACATAAGACATAAACGTAACGTAAAATCGATTTTCCAATTTAACTCTTTTAGGGAAATATTTAATTCCTAAGGCTAACTTACTTACTTGAACTTGGATCAGGACACAAGTTATGTAGCTCTCTCTGGCGACAGGATCAGACAGACTATTGAATTCCACAGGTTACGGTCTTGGGTTAATGGGGCGACAATTTCGAGCCATGAAGAGTCCCATCTGCGACCATGTCTCCGGAACCCGGCAATCGGTTTGACGTAAGATTTGACGGTGCTGAGCCAAGTTTTGGCTTATCAACAACGTCATTTCCTCCAATCAGGCGTTGGTTTGCAGCGTAGGCTTTGATTTGCAAAAGTCTCGGCCGGTCTTCGGCAAACATGGCCAAACCAGGGCAAGCGGCGGCGTCGAATGATAGTTGGGATGTCGTACTTCTGGTCATATCGTTGGCGGATTATCGTATTTGAGATTCGGTCGCTGAGACGTAACCCCAGTATGCTCCTCAGGCATCTGTGTTCAAAAGTATTGAGGAAGTGTGCCTCGCCGACTTTTAAGGGCCACGTCTCGCAGCCACACAGTAAGACAGATCGGACTAGGGCATCGTAAATACGAATTTCTGATTACGGACTTCCCAAAGTCAAAATTTTTTCCAACTTGCACACAAACTCTATTTCAGCGGCAACGTATCATTATGAAAAATTAGAGCAAAATCGAGTAGAAGGAACGTGTCCCGAAATCGGAAAGGAATATTTATTAGTACTCGCAAAGCAAAATTTAAGAAAAAACTATTATAATTTAACATTAAAGAAGTAATAGAACTTAAATTTGTTAATACCATTTTGGAAAATGAACGCAAAATAAACAGCCCACTTCACTTTTGGGTTTTCCGATTCAACTCAGCTTGCACAGAAGCTCAGACCTGATATATTACATTGCTATACAAATATAACGATACATAGAGGGATATGAAAACAAAATTAATAAGCTCACATAAAAAAATATGCCTTCTTTTTCATGTGAAATGAACCAACAAAAACATCATGTAATTGCTTTTTAAAGAAATTCCTCGCACATAATCGTAAAATATAAGCTTTTATTTTATTTTATTTTTTTAGAGGGAAGTCCAGTGAACTATACCTTATCTTTGAAAGTTGCAATAAATCAGACTAAAACTTGGAACCAGTCACACAACGAAGTGACTGTGCAAGCTCAGTCACCGTGGATCCAGAGATCTTACGGTTAAACGAATTCCCACATCAAATCTTCAGATACGAGGTGAGACGAAAATGCCCGGCCCTGCTGCAGCTAAAATTACAAGTAAGAAATCACACAACAAAAAGTATGTTGAGAACCAGTTCGAAAAATCAGTAGGCCCAATCAGCTATACTACTACTGCTACTCCTATAAGCCCGACATCACAGAACATAGCTGCCTAAGGTTAAGGCAGGACAAAGACTTGACAGTTATTTGACTATATTTTCCTTAAGGTTTGCCATTTCTCGAGGGGTAAGACCTTGTAACAGACGAGTTTCAACCACTGTCCAAGCTGCAGCTTTGCACCACAAGCAAAAATATGCGAGTCAAAGCGGAGACAGCTACATCTTCAGATGACTATCATCTATATTTACCTGTATTTACTATGTGTAAAAAATTAAAGGGAAGTAAGAAAATGATCCAAGAAAGTACCTTCCATTGCTTCGTCGACTGATGGTCCGCTCAGACGCGCACAGTCAGGAAGCTCAGATTCGGGTAAAAATCTCGTGTCTGTTCCAGTCGTTCCAATAACCAGCACGTTTTTTTTTAGATCCAGCAAGCACTATAATTATACAGTTGTGTTACAAATTTTCTAGAAAACTAGCACAAATTCAAAAAATCGTACAAAGTTATAAGAGGAGAATCACAAGATCAAACTACTATATTTATGGCCCGAATTGTAACTAAATAATGTTTTATACTTTGATTCTCCTTAGCTGAACAATTTACGATATTTTTAAAATTTTTGTTTCTTGTCTCAGTAATTTGGCCATCGGGACGGATCCACTCACGGACCAGTAGGTGGAGGGGAGATCCATATTCACTAGTGGAAGATTTACTCATATAAAAGAAGATAGCTTACAGGGGGTATCCAGATTATTCTCAAGTTTCAAATACCGCGCGAACTTTGACGTCATTTTCATGTTTGAATACTAGGACATTTTGTCGCTGTGATGCCTAAAGGTCGTATCTGTCATTTTCAAACTTGGGACTGCAATTAAAGGTCGTGTCTGCAATCATATTCAATCAAATTTTGACCCCCCTGGTCTATATTATCATGCTAATACTCCCTTTGAGAACATTTTTGCAAACAATTATTGGTAATTACTTCAGAAATGTGAAAATACCAGATACGACCCTTAGTCAGAATAGCATTGTCTCCTGTTGACCAATAAGTGAAAAGATTCATTCACAATAGATTAATTTATTGAGGTGACAAACGACAATGAAACCCGATTCCCGGTTCCAGCGATTACAGAGAGAAACGAAGGAGATTCTCCCATACATAAGCTTAAGTAAACTTAAGGTGAAATTTAGCCCGATGAGACTAATTGATCCACCAATTTCACCCACCCTCCTTTCCTCCAATTGAATGTTGCCTGATTTAGTTCCAATTCACAAGTTAATGTCCTCTACATTCCAGGAGTTTAAATATAAACATTTTATAACACATTGCTATGATGAAATAGTATTGGGGGATCAACGAAATACCCTACAACTTATAAAAGAGAAAATACTGATTTTTTTTTATTTTAAACATTTCCTGTTTTCGTACGCTATATCTTTCGTACGCTACATCTACGCTCTTTTACTATAAAAAAGGTAGAATGTTAATGAACCAAAACTAAATTCGAGGTTTCCGCTCCGTCATAAGCTCCTTTTCTCTCCCTCTGTCCCTGATAGAGAAATTAGGCCTGCGTGGCCTCATAGTAGCATCAGGGTGGACCTTCCAAGAGTTTCCCTAGCTAAAACTGTGATTGCTAACAGCGCTGCACCGTGACCTTGAAGAGTGGCACTCCTGGAGGAAATTATAGCCTAGAAAACGACACAACATTTGCAATGGATTCTGATCGATGGACAGTTCTTTTTTTTTGGGGGGGGGGGGGGAGGGGTTGAAAAATCTCTTCTCATAAAAGTTATCTATTATGGATTACCTCCGCGTAGTCGAATAATTTTTGTAGGCATGAATATATAACGAATTGGAGGTAAAAGCCTTCAGATTGTCTGTGCAGGACTTCGACTCGTGTTTATAGAAGAGGATCGCTGAGTGCTGAAAGCCACGTTGTTCCCAAGATGGGCCCACAATTGCACGAAACCTCCATTCATACTGGAGGTTCCACGGACTTATTATTGCTCGACTGTAAGCCGGCTTAAGCACTTCGTGTAGACTTGAGAAAATGTGTTAGTAGCCGTCCTGCAGTGGTTCTGGGGTTTCCCAAGGTAATAATAATTTGAATGATTTAAAGAATAAAAAATTGCAGCTTGGAATGTTACAACGTTGAGAAAGAACTATCGTAACGACAATTCGACTTACGACTTCAGACGCTTCAAACTGGACTTATTAGAACTTACTTGAACAAATTCCTTTTACAGTGGTATGAAAAATGAAAGCAGGTGATATAGAATTCGTTTACTCAGACAGGAAGGATGGGGTGAATAGGCACGGAGTACGGTTTATGATAAATAAGGAACTGCTAAGTCTAGTTGAGGTTTAAAAGGTCTTAATAATAGAATGATAGTTGCTCATTTTATCACCAAAATGTGAAGGGTTTCAGTCATAGTAGCATATGCCCCAATAGAACCGACTGATGGAGATAGTAGTGATTGAGATGAATTTTACCTACAGCTAGAAGAACAAAAAGAAAGGATTCCACGTAGAAATGTGATATTTTTATTAAAGGATTTAATGCCCAGGTGGTAGAAATATGGATAGATGGTATCTAAGCCTACACAAGTATGGCGAAGGACAAGGAAAGAGTAATGGTAACAGACTGCTGCAATTTTGTAGTTATAACAATCCAGTAATAGTCAATGTAGTATTTGATCATAAAATGCCCCATAAGTTAACATGGTATTTACATGATAGTCAGACGGCTAACCTTATTGGTTAAGTTATTTTAAACCGAAGAGTGGAAGGATCGATAAAAGACACTCGGGCATATTGGAGCGCTGCTATTGATGCTAGGATCATAATCGATTGGTAAGTTATCGATTAGGATAGTTATCGATTGAAAGTAAAAATCACCTTTAATAGTGTCAAGGGTTAACATAAAACTGAAATTTTGGAGGGGTAGCTACCTTCCGGGAAGCTATGACGTTGGTAGACTCTAAAATTTGACAATATAGTCTTTTGACAATATAAGATGGAACAATTTGACAATATAAGATGGATGGTATAATTTCAGGAAAAAAGTTTGTGAAGTCGCTGATGGTGTCTTAGGAAAGAAAGTCCAACACTAAGAATATCAGTGAAAATGCTTTATATGTAACAGAGAGAAGAAGGGGCTTGAACAAGAATCATTTGAGTGATACTAGTACTACTACTAACAACTCACCGCAGAACCAAGCCGCCTGAGGCCAAAACAACTACGCACACTCCTCCTCCATCTCAATCTGTTCAAAGATTCGCTCTTTACACCTTACCAGGAAATACCAATTTCCCTTAAATATTTCCTTACGACACCCTCCCACTCCAACCAAAAACGATATGGTTTTCGTTTAACGCTGGGCAGTACGTCGAAAAGGACGATCTTTGGCATAATGCCATCATTCATTCGTAGAACGTGCCCAAGCCATCTAATCTTTTTTCTCATTATAGCCCTAGAAAGCGGGATTAAACAACACTTTTCGTATATCCTACCGTTTGAGGTACAGTCAATCAGTCGAGTAGTAAAAACAATCTGTAGGCAATTTTTCTGCAAAACATCAAGCAAATTTTTCTCAGTCTTTCGGAGCGTCCATACTTCAGAACCATACTTGACCACTGTCATCACTGAAGCTACCAATATTCTAATGTTGGTTCGCAGACTTATCTTCCTATTCTTCAAACTATTTTCAACCGTGAAAAAACACCCTTGGCCTTGTATCATCATACTAAGTAATTTACTACCTACAGAAAACAGGCTAATGCCTCTATAATTGCCACAATCAATATTATCCCCTTTCTTATACAGGGTTTAATTAGAATTTTCCTAAAATCGCTTGGTACTTGCCCATTTTCAAAAGAATTATTCATAATCTTCAGTAACTTATTTCTAACCTCATAACCCCCATATTTAAGAAAGTCATTTACCATACTATCCGCATCCGGGGCCTTATTTTCGCTAACCCTTTTATTAGCGTCATTAATTGTTCCTTACAAAATATATCTTTTTTCACAGCCAATGTGTCACAAACTTGCTCGTTCTCCTCTATATCCTTTTCTGTAGCTCTATCAAGGTTTAAGACATTTTCAAAATGTTCTGCCCATCTCTCTTTAGCTCTTTCCTTAACATTAACTGTGACCACATTCCTATTTTTAACTGAGACAAGTCCAGATTGATAACTCCCTAACATGTCAGTACAATATCTTACGAATATGCTGTCTACCTGCATCTTCCAGATCTATGACTTGATTTTGTACAAGCCCCTCCTCCTCTCTCTTGAACATAAAGCATTTTCAATTACATTCCTAGCTGCGTTCCTAACTTTCTTTCCTAAGACACCATCAGCGAGTTTACAAACTATTTTCCTAAAATTACTCCCTCCATCTCCTATACTGTCAAATTTTAAACTCTCCACTTTAGTATTCAACTGTTCCTGGAAAGCTTCTCTCAAATTATCATCTTGGAGCCTACCAGCATCATAGCTTCGCGGAAGGTAGTTACCCTTCCTAAATTTCAGCTTTAAATTAACCCTAGATACTACTAGATAGTGATCCTTAATTTTAAAATCAATAACAACCCTCCTATATGCCCTAGTGTCTCGTTTTTATCCTGCCGTTCTTCAGTTCATAATAACAAAATCAACAAAGTTAGCTTTCTTATCATCATGTGAATACCATGTTAACTTATGGGCCATTTTGTGATCAAACACTGCATTGATTATAGCTAGATTGTTATACCTACAAAATTGCAGCAGTCTGTAGCAATCATTGTTTTATCTTCGTACACCTGATTTACCTAGGATAGCATACCATCTACACCTATTCTACTGACTTGGGAATTATAATCTATATATATAAACCACATTTCTACCTGTGACCCTATCAATTTGTTACTGCAGCCATAAGTAAAATCCATACGAGTCATTACTATCTCCGGCAGTCGATGAACATTGTCATCACTGTAGCTTCCAATATTCTAATCCTGGTTCCCAGACTTATCTACCTATTCTTTCAAACTTTTTGCGACAATGGAAAAGCACCCTGGGCCTTAGCTATTCTACTTTTATCATTTTCACTGCACCCCACATCTTTACTAATAATACTTCCTAGATAAATGAAGTTGTCCACTTGATCGATCTTTTCGTTACCCAACGTCACCGTCACCTTTTCATCTTCACTTATTGCTAGACTTAGAGACTTAGTCTTCTTAACATTAATCTTTAAACCTATTCTTACACCCTGAACTCGCAAAACCTCTAAAAGTTCATTCATTTTGCTAACACTTTCATCTAGGATGCTTAAATCCTAAGCATAATCTAAGTCTAGGAAAGTTTTACTTCCCCAGTTGATGGTGTCTTCCAATTGCCTTTGCTATACTTCTTGAGACAAAGTCTATAAGAATGATCCATATAAATGGAGATAGAACGCAACTCTGCTTAACTCCTGATGTAATAAAAAAAAAAAAAAAAAAACAGCAACTAGTCTCATTTCCTACCTTAACCGCAGCACTGTTATTCTCGAACATAGCACAAATCACTTTAATGTATTTATTTGGTATACCATACAAGGATAAGACCTTCGCTAAAGGTGTTTTATCAGCTGAATCAGACGCTTGATTACGATCTATAAAACTGAGGACTAAAAGTGTTTGATGACTCAGGCACTTCACAATTACTAACCTAAGAGTGAAAATTTGGTCACATCCTCTACCCTTCCTAAAACCACGCTATTCTTTTCTTAAAATTTTGTTTAAAGCATCTCTAAGTCTAAAAAGTATCATCATACTAAGTATTTGTTAATTAAAGAAACCAGACTAATACCTCTACTTACCACGATCAATCTTATCCCTTTCTTATGCATATCCTATACTTCTATTAGTGTCACTAATTCTTCCTCACAAAATATGTCTTCTTTCACATCCAAGGTGTCACAAACTTTTTCATTCTCCTCTATATCCTTTTTCTGTAGCTCTATCATGATTTAGCACATTCTCAAAATGTTCCTCCCATCTCTAAATTAACTCTTTCCTTATCACTAATCGTGGCCCCGTTCCTCTTTTTAGCTGGAACAAGTCTAGATTGATTACTCCCTCTCAATTTATTAACATGCCAGTACAATATTTTACTATTGTGTCGTCTAGCTGCATCTTCCAGATCCTTGGCAATATTATCCATGACCTCCACTCCACATCTCCTTAGTTCAAATTTTAATGATTTCTCCACATTCCTGAAATTCTTCCTATTTTCATATGATCTATCCCTCAGATAATTTCTGTACAAACT
>JAQQPU010008324.1:23809-36003 GCA_029168905.1 Artemia sp. Kazakhstan ARC1039 | reverse complement strand
CTTCATCCCCCTCCCATGGATAAGAAATATAAAAAAAATAAAAAAAATCACACTGGCTTGTGAGATTTGGAACACAGACGCATATAGATACACCTAGACGACTTCTTAAGGTTGGAGGGTTCAGAATCATGTTTCTACTTTCGCCATATCCAACAAAATATGTTAAGTAACTGTTTATTGTTCTCATAAGTAGCCGAACTTTGTTGCCCTGCTTTTCTCTGTGCTATACAGACTGAGTAGCACAAATATTCTAGCAATTGATTTGTGAGAATCCCGAGGACGTGTTCAAGGAACTCTTTCATGAGTGTGCTCAATACTATGTTCGTAAAGGGTACCGCTGGTCAAAAACATCCACGATAGTGCAAAGTGTTACTTCATCGCCCTCCCATAGACAGGCAAAGATAAACAAAAGTACATAGGCTAGTGAGATTTGGAACACAGGCGCATATGGACACACATAAACGACTTCTTAGGATATGAGGATTCAGACGTTGTTTTCCCAGATAAAACTTTGTATGGAAAATTTGTGTTTCTGTGCCACTATTTTGTAGTTTTTCACGGTACACCAAGTGGGAGAAACGAATGGTTATGTTAGAAAAAGAATGAGTTACCAGTTTTAGAAACAAAATTGCCTACTGATTAAGTCAACAAAGTTAGGGATAATGGATATTATGCTATCGAATGAAATCCAAAGTTACGATCGAGAGTTATGAAGAGAAAAATTAAAATTAAAAACTTTTGATTTTTTTTTCTAAATCATGAAACTTTCAAAAAGTGCGATCGCAATTAGAATCTTAAAATTTAGTCATGAAAAAAAGCTGGGTATGATTCTTCGTTGAAAGAAGCAATTACCACCAAGCTCGATTATCCTGCTGTGCAAATCTTATATTGGGTCCAATGCCAAATGTTGACCGGGCTACAAAAAAAATTCTGAGGAATCTAAAATAAATCCTCAGTGGTGAGCTGTAGCAGAGATTGTCCTTTACAACCTCAAAGGAAGAGAGATGATGTGGTGTCGAGGACTCTTTTCTGCAATTACATCCACGACCCTCCCTTTGAAGAGCTGTCTCTACTTGTACTGTCTAAGCGAATACAGCAAACATGCGATATACAGTGTGCTTAAATCGTCTAAAAAGAGGAGATATCCATTGTATACCTAAATAAACGCTTTATAAGACACCGCGTGTCCTTTTAGAATGGTCACCGAGAGATTTTATCATGGAAACCCGTTTTTGATTCCTTTAAGAGGAAGTCCAGCAAACAAAATTCTTGGGAGAAAAAACTACAGTAATGGTTGACTTGTGGCACCGAAGACTCTAAATGTTTAGCGGTCTGGCACCGTAAATTTTGTCACAATAACAATGAAATAAAAAAATAAATAAATAGGTTTCACTTCATTTTAGATTCCGCTGGTTTACAAAAATGAACTTTTCTTTCACAAGAATTAAATAACAAATTTAAATTCCGAATGAGGTGTGAAAGTCTTGCTGAGCAGCCAAAGGAATATTAAGACAAATAAATAGAATGAAGAAAGGAGGGGATTCTGGAAACATTTTACCTCTATTCCGAAATACAGATAGAAGATAATGATGTACAATATCGCATAAGATTTATTCTTTAAAAATAATTTCGTTGAATTTTTTCTTTTTGTGTTTTGGGGGTTAGGAGTTGAATCATCATAGCAGGGTCGGTAAACGTAAGAAAAGAGACTATTTCCTTACTTATTTGAAATAAGGAGCTCTGTCCATCTAAAATTTTCTTGCTTCTGAGTTGGAGTTTGATTTTATTCCATTAAAATTAAATAGAAAAAATTCCCTCAAAGACACTTCAGAAGGGAAAACTTTCTAATATACGTCAACTAGACCCGCTCTCGATCACAAGAAGAGTATTAGTATTATGTACTATAGATGCCAGTAACAGACTAGGTCCATGGGAAGTAACTACTTCTACTTCTTAGTCCCAGCCTGTATCTCTGTGAAATTCCATCATTGGGCAACCCTTCCACAATTGCTGCTAATTGCATGTTATCAAATTATTTGCTTTACTACTACTACTACTACTAACAACTCACCACAGCACCAAGCCACCTAAGGCCTACATACACAGCTACACAAGCTCCTCTTTCATCCCAATCTATGCAAAGCCTCCATTTTTACACCCTCCCAGGAAGTTCCCATTTCCTTTAAATCTTTCTTTATGACGTCCTCCAACCCCAGAAGAGGACGAGCTGCTTTCCGTTTAGCCCTAGCAGGTTGGCCAATCTTCGGCAATCTGTCATCCTTCATCCACACAACGTGCCCTAGCCATCTCAACCTTTCTTTAATTATAGCCCTAGAAAGCAGGATTGAACCACATTTTTCATACAGCCCACTGTTCGAAATACGGTCAGTCACCCGGGTACCCAGAACAATCCGTAGGCAATTTCTCTGAAAAGCATCTAGTAAATCTTCATTCGCTTTTCAGAGTATCCATGCTTCAGAGTCGTATTTGACAACTATCATCACTGTAGCTTCTAATATTCTAAACTTGGTTTGCAGACATATCTTCCTATTCTTCCAAACTTTTTTAACTGTGAAAAAAAGACCCTGAGCCCTGGCTATTCTACTTTTAACATCTTCACTGCTCCCACCGTCTTTACTGATAATCCTACCGCGGTAAGTGAAGCTGCCCACCTGATCAACCTTTCGTTACCCAACGTCACCTTTTCATTTTCACTTATTCCTAGCGGCAGTGACTTAGTCTTCTTACCATTAATTTTCAAACCTATTCTAGCACCCTGAGCTCGCGAAACCTCTAAAACTTCATTCATTTTGCTCAAACTTCCATCTAGGATGCTTAAATCATCATCATAGTATGATTCCAGGAGAGTTTTTCTTCTCCATTTGATTCCGTAGTTTCCCATTGCCTATCCTGTGCTCCTTAAGACAAAGTCCATCAAAATGATCTTTATAAAGGGAGATAGAACACAACCCTGCTTAACTTCTGATTTAATACAAGCCAGCTGCTAACCTCATATCCTACCTTAACCGCAGCAGGCACATAGCACTAATAACTTTAATGTATTTGTCTGGTATCATAGGCAACGCAACAGCATTGCCTATAGTAAAGACAGTACGGCTCCAATGTTTTATTATTTGATTACTTTTTTTTTTTTCCAGAGGCACTTCATATGGAAGGGTTCGTCGTATAAACTTCAGAGAGGGCTCATTCGAGAGAAATGGAAATAGAAGAGTTCTAGTGCTCTTTTTAAGTGTCAAAAGCGATTGGAAGGCAACTAACACCCCTTTCACGCCCATCATTTCCCCAAACACATCCAATCAAAATTTTGAGATACCCATTTTGTTCTACGTGTTTGATTTCCAGATTGAAATTATGTTTTTCAGAAGAACACTCCCCCTACAGCTCTCAGGGCACGGATTGTAAGTCATGCCCTGGGGGCACATAAGGTTCTTATAGAAAGCTTCATCGTAGAAACTTCAAAAAGGACTCATTCTATTGGAAATTCAAAGAGCTAGTGCCTTTTTTAATAGTTGAAAGTGGTCGGAGGGCAACTGACCCCCCTCTCACGCCCACCTTTCTCCCAAACACATCCACCAAACATTTTTAGATAGCCATTTTGTTCAACGTAGTTGAAAATTATGGAGATTAGGAATTAGGTCTTTGCGGATGACATCCCCCCCCCCAATCCTCAGGGCAAGGGTTGTAAGCTATGCCCTGGGGGCATATAAGGTTATTACAGAAATCGTTGTCGTAGAAACTTCAAAAAGAGCTCATTCGATTGGAAATTTAAATGGCTAGTGAGCCATTAAGAAAACTATTTGTGTCTTGACAAGTCTTGGAAAGTATAGACAAGATCAAATTGAATATTTGATGTATAATGATATTAATTGTTGAAACATCCATCCGTTCAAGAATTCATTTCAATGTAATTTTATTTTTATTTTCAATGCTGTAAGAATTGAAAAACAATATTTGTAATACAATTCGTTTTCAGTTAAGCGCCAGTTAACTTTTCAGTTAACTCTTGTTTGTAGTGAAACTATATTCGTGTTGAACAACTTTAGAAGGAACTAATAAATTAAACTGAATATTTCATGTATAATTATATTAATTGCTGAAAGCTTATCAGTTCAAAATTTTACTATAATTTTAATGTTTATTTTCAATATTAAGTACAAAAGAAAATATTTGTAATAAAATTGGCTTTCAGTAAAGCGCCAATGGCGCAGTAGGTTTTAGACTCTTATAGTGAGAGAAGGAGGCGATACCCAAACTCTTGTTTGTAGTGAATTTTGTTCGTTTCAAGCTTGATTTGCATATTCAATTTAAGTTTCACTTGTTTTAAGATTTATTTATTCATTTACATTAATAAATGTAATTTCTGTTCGCTTTAAGTTTAAGTTTCGCTTTATTGTATGTTTATTTGCATTGATTGTTTACTTAATTTCTGTTCGCTTTAAGTTTCATTTATACTTCATTAGAAAAATATTTCTTTTTCGTTTTTAGCTTGATTTTCATATTTAATCTAAGCATTACTTTTAGACCTATTTATTCACTTATATTATTATTACTTGTTGTATGTTTTTTGCTATGTTTGTTTATTTAATTTCTGTTCGTTTTGGGTTTCATTTATTCTTTAATAGTAATTTCTGGTCGTTTTGAGTTTGAATTTTAACAGGTATTTGTATCGGTTGAGCTTAAGTTTGAAAATGGCCTTTTCTTTTCTTTGAAAAACTTATTTTTCGGAAAGTTTTTTTTTAAATTAATACCATACAAGGATAAGACCTTTGCTAAACATCTTCTATCAACAGAATCGAACGCTTGCTCATAATCTATAAAACTGAAGACCAAAGGTAGTTGACGCCTCAGGCACTTCTCAATTATTAACCTAAGAGTGAAAATTTGGTCGATACATCCTCTACCTTTTGTAAAACCGCACTGTTCTTCTCTTAAAACTTTGTCTGCAGCATCTCTCAGTCTAAAAAGTATCATATTAATAATTAATTTGCTACCTACAGAGAACACATTAATGCCTCGATAATTAACATGCTCACTCTTACCATCTTTCTAATAAAGTGGCCTAATTAATGTTTTCCTGAAATCGTAAGGTATTTTCCCGTTTTCAAAAATCATATTCATAATCTTCAGTAACTTATTTCTAACCACAGAGCCACCACATTTAAGAAACTCAATTACCACACTATCAGCACCTGGAGCCTTATTATTTTTTAATCATTTTACTACTATCACTAATTCTTCCTCACAAAACAAATCTTCATTCATATCCAAGGTATCACAAACTTTTTCATTTTCCTCTATATCTTTTCCTGCAACTCCATCTCGGTTTAGCAAATTTTCAAAATGTTCTGCCCATCTACCTTTAACTCTTTCCTTATCACTAATTGCGGCCCCGTTCCTATCTTTAACTGAGACAAGAACGGATTGACTACTCCCTCTCAATTTATTAGCATGGCAGTACAATATTTTACTATTTTGCTGTCTAGCTGCATCGTCCAGATTCTCGGCAATTTCTTCCATTGCCTCCACTTCACATCTTCTTAGTTCATATTTTAATGCTTTCTCCACTTTCTTTACATTCCTTTTGTTTTAATATGACCTATCAGTAAGATAAGACTTGTACAAGCCCTTTCTTCTCTCTATTAAACATAAAGCTTTTTCACTAATATTCTTAGCTGCAGTTCTAACTCTTCGCTAAGACACCTTAAGCAACTTGATAATTCGTTTTTCAAAAACTAGTCCATCCATCTTCCACATTGTCAAATTTTAAACTCTGAAGTTTAGTATTCAACTGTTCCTGGAAAGTTTCTCTCAAATTCTCATCCTGGAGTCTACCAAAATCATAACTTCCCGGGAAGTAGTTACCCTTCTGAAATCTCAGCTTTAAATTAACCCTAGACCCTACTAGATGGCGATCTTTGCTTTTAACATCAACAACAACAGTCGTATATACCCTAGCATCTTGTACTGATCCTGCCAGTCTTCGGTTTACAATAACATAATCAATAAGGTGTGCTGTCTTACCATCACCTGAATACCATGTTAACTTATGGACCATTTTATCACCAAAAACCGTATTGGTTATAACTATATTGTTATACCTACAAAATTACAAAAGTCTGTGTCCATTATTGTTTTCTTTTCTTACACCAAATTTACATAGGCTAGGATACCATCTATCCCTATTTCTACTGACCTGGGCGTTAAAATCTTCTTGCAAAAACATCATATCTCTACCTGGAACCCTGTGTATTTGCTCCTGTAACATTAAGTAAAATTCATCTGAGTCACTAGTATCTCCGTCAGTCGGTTCTACAGGGGCATATAATACTATAACTGATACACTGAACTTTTCAATCATAAAATTAGCAATTCCTATTTTGTTATTAATACCTTCCCAGCCAAAACAAGACTTAGCAGCTTCCTTATTCATAATGAGCAATAATCCCTGTTTATGTACCTCATCCTTCCTATGTGAGTAAACAGATTCTATATCCCCCAATTTCATGCTTCATTCCCCGATATGAGTTTCTGAAACTCCTAATAAATCCAGTTTGAATCTTCTGAATTTGTCAGACAAAATGTCGATACGATAGTCATTTTTTAACATCGTAACATTCTAAGTTCCAATTTTCCTGTTCTTTTAATCATCAAAATTATTTTGGCCTCTGGAAAAGCAATGATCCCGGATGCCAGTGCAGGACGGGGATCACATATCGTCTCCAGTCTAAGCCGAAGCGCTTAAGCCGGCTTAGAACCAGACAGCAAGAAGTCCCTGAGACCTCCAGTGTTAATGGAGGCTTTGTGCAATTCTGGGCCCGTCTTGGTCACAACATGGTTTTCAGCACTTGGCAATGCTCTTCTATCAACAAGATTCGAAATCATGCACAGACAGTCTCAAGCCTATTACCTCCGACTCATTATATGTCCATGCCTATAAATATTATACTACTACGGGGAGGCAGCCCATAGTAGATAAATTAGATAGGAAGAGGTTTTTCAGCCCAAAAACGTCCGTCAAAACAGACCAAGCCCAGAAGAATTGTCCATTAATTAGAATCCCGCCTGAATCCTGTGTCGTTTACTAGACTATATTTTTCTCGAGGGGCGCCACTCCTCAAGTGGGAATAGAGTTGACCGCATGGTCCCCAGTCTTGCAAATACCCCGAAAGGGTCGAGGCAGCCCTTTACAGAGGCCTTTGTCCATAGATCTGGATCGTACTCCCACACGATATGCATCGTATTACATACGATGCATACCGTTTTTCAACCCAATCGGCAGTCTAACACACGAAACATAGGATATTTTTGAGACCCTGCCTACTAAAATTACCAATTCAACAGCCAAATTATAGTTGATAAAACTTCCTTTTTAAGTGGGATTCAATTTCACTTCTGAAAATGGAAAGTTAGCTAAGCACAAATGCGGCAGAAAGTAACGGCAGGATATACACAAATTAAAGACCGCAACAGAGTGCACATAAAGCTGTTTTTTCCTTCTACAATTTCATTTCGATTCAGTTCAAGGACGAAAAAATAATGCGTCCATCTAACAATGAAAAACGATTTTTTTTTCTCGACCCTCTCTTTCTCTTGACTACCCCTAAGCTTCGTTTCACAAAACAGCGACGGCAGCGAAAAACGCTCGAATGCTCGTCACACAGTATACTTTAAAACAGAGAATACGGATACGCTTCTCTAGTGAAAAAAACTCATAGTCACCTCAGTACTGACATATCACAATGACAGATTAAAGAGGTTTGAAAATATCTGGAAATTATACGATTCAAGTAGAACTACTTTGTCTTTGCTCTGTAATTGCACCTAGAATAGAAAGCAGTATGTTTACCCAAATGTATTCTCTTCAGAAAAAAGTCTCGTTAATTGTGGTGCTCCTCAGGGCTCTGTGTTAGGTCCTAATCTTTTTTTTTTTTGTTTAAAATTAATTATCTACCTAATGCTGTTACAAGAGTTCTCAGGATTAATAATTTAGTCGACCCTATATCTTCTGGGATTAGTGTCACTACACCCTTATTTTCTCATCATACAACATTGATGTAGATTGCACCAATTGAACAACAACCGAGCATCATAAATTTCGTTTAAATTTCATATATAGCAGAAAAAATACATTCTTCTGCTACAAAAAAGGAGAGGGCAGCCTTAGTCCAAATGAAGGGAGGTGAGAGATTAATTTCCGCATATTTGGTATTAACTTGCATTCTACCTATTTCTAAAATTAGCGAGGAATTGACTAGAACGTGTTTCTTCTTAAAGGTATACCGGCTCATCCTAAATATAGGCAAGTCGAATTTTGTCATCGTTTCGCGGTATTCAAATTGTAATTCTTGGATTACAAAATACCTTCACAGAGGCAAATTGTTAAGCAGTCGACGTCTGTTGAGTACCTTGGAATTAAGATGAAAATTTATCATTTAAGCACCAAGTAAAATATTCTCCCGTAATTTACAGATTACTCGTAGATGAAAAAATGTTTTTCCTTCGCATATTTCATGGCTATTGCATTTCTCTCTATTACATGAATATATTTCCTGTTCGTCTGACTGAATGGCTTTGTACTTTCTCGTCGTTAATTCACAAAATACGTTTTATACAGAATAATGCTAGCATATCGTTTTGTGAAATAGGGAATCCGGTATCGATGAGCCGAATATGTAGAAAGCTTATATTATGAATGCAGATGGATTGCATGATTTTTATATACTGGTTTTTATGTGTACGTGTCGTAAAGGATACCTTTCAGACTACTTTGTAGGAATATT
Organism: Artemia sp. Kazakhstan ARC1039; assembly: GCA_029168905.1. Taxonomy (NCBI): domain Eukaryota; kingdom Metazoa; phylum Arthropoda; class Branchiopoda; order Anostraca; family Artemiidae; genus Artemia; species Artemia sp. Kazakhstan ARC1039. The sequence continues at coordinate 27,202 of JAQQPU010008324.1, read as the reverse complement.
TCGCGATAGGTCATACTTTCATTATCATGGTACTCCGATATGATAAGTTGTTCCTCGTCTAGTTTCAAGTAGGACTGCAATTCCAGTTATATACACAGAGGCTAGATTTTGGAACAAACTGAGCCCTGGGCTAATTGCACTTTAACTAAATAAGTTTAAGCTAATTACAGGCCTTCTGAGTAAGTATACCATCAAAACACACTAAAATTGAACGGGGCAAAATTTAATGATAAAGTTTTGGAAAAATATGAAGAAATAACTTAGGAAACTTGGAATTAACAATAGTTACTACAGATGGACTTGAACCTCGATCCTCCATCTTCAAAGGAGTGTCGCAGTCACTGTACTGTACTAACTATTGTTAAAAGATGTATTACCATGTTTGTCATTACGATTTATCTGGATAATACCCAAGCAGATTATTTTTCTATTGTATCTTATAATAAAAGCCTTTAACCTTAAGATTTATTTTTGAGGAATTTCAAGCTATTTTTCGTGACTTCCATAAATCGCTCTTCAAAATAACATTTTACTATAAAGACTAATCGAAATAACAGTTACAATTCCTGAATCAGCTACAGATGGCAATTTTTCGCACTAGCCACTTTTTCTTAAACGTGTAATTTTTAGTTACTATGGGCCGTGTTTCATTATTTACTAGATTGCAGCTACTGCTGCATGACCTTAACAAGCTTTATTCTTTAAAAGTATAACTTTAGTGTGGAGTGGGGGGTTGAGCGGTAGGCAACCCCCTTATATTGTAAGTAACCCTGGATATGGTATTAACAATGAGCAGAAATTCAATAAAATATAAATTTTCTAATGAAATTAAAAAAAGAAATTAAAACTTAAAACGAACAGAAATCATCCTGTACACAATCATTTATTAGAAATTACCTCTCTCTGGAGACCCTTTCTTTAAGCTTAAGATTAATTTTGAGCTTGACGTTTGAATAACCTTTTGTCCATATGAACGTGAATTTTTTAACGTATACGGTATTTTTTAAGTATACGGTATTTCCCACACAGGAAAAAGCCTTCGTCTTTTTCTTCATCGGAATCCGGGTTGCAGCTGAAGCTAGCAGCCTAGTAAGAGACGATCACGTCCCTTAATAAAAACTGCAATAGCGCATAACTCCTAAAACAAGAGTCAGATAAAAACAAGAAGTACGCTATTAGAACCGGCTTGCTCGAAACCCCTATATAGGAGACTTACCGTCTCTTGGCCTGAACAACAAGGAAAATATATTAGCTTAAAAATAAAAAAAAGTAGCTAAAACCACGATATTCTGCGTATATGGCATTTTTTTTTCTCTCCCTTTCTCCTCAAATAGCTTGACACTGGAACCTCGTAGAGAGCTGTTTAATGGCTCATTTTAAAGGAAATTCATGTGGTTAAAAACCTTTTGCAATTAAAATTTTTTTTTTAAATACAATCAATTTTTTACGAATAACTGCATTTTCCTATAACACATATTATAGCTCATGTTATTAACATTAGGAATTTGTCACATCTACGAGCATTCGTAATTAACAAAAAAATATTTTTAAAAATCAATATTTTTACAAAGAACTTTACCATCATCAGAAACTTGTAGACATAGTTATGTAAAATGCAGTATTTTTGTTTTTTTTTTGGGGGGGGGGAGGGGGAGTAACGAAAAATCTGATTTGGCAACTGAAACTAGAATAATTCCTGAAAATTTAAATAAAATAATTTCATTTAACTGCACCCTGCAAAAATATTTATGGTGTCTGAGCAATAATTTCAATTTTTTAATTCAAACCAGAAAAATACGTGAAAATTTTTAAATTAGTCCGGTTTTCCTTTAGCTTCAAGTGACTTGTTACGTCATTTTATGGGGTGAAAATATATTATTGAATTGAAAATATATTATGGTCTCAAGAGACCAAAGTTAAAGAAAGAAAAACTGAGAAAAGTATCAGAGCCAAGCAATCAAAACATCTACTGTAAGAAAACTGTACTACACAAATAATAGATATAGCGTCCTGGAAAAAAGCAAATATATTCAACAGATTTTATAATAAAGGATGAACGCAAGCTCATAGTAACTGAAATATTAATTAACAGTAGTAGCCTTAGCTTTAGTAGAAATATTGTCATTGGCAAACTTTTCTAGGGTGTGGTTCCATATTTGACTTACTTAGCTGCTTGATTCTCTGAGATTCGTCTCTTACTATTCAAACTGAGAAAAAGCCCCAGTCTTTTTCCTGTTTGTAATTTTAAATAATAAGGTTTTGAAATTATCTTTAATTTATCTTTGGCTTAATTTATCCAGTAAAGAACCAATTAATGGGAGTAATCCTGTTTTGGCAATCCTCATCATCCCTGCCCTGTTGTTTTTGTCTATCGATTTTTGCTCCTTGATAGCCTGAATATCTTTGGTTTTCTCTGTCATTTTTTATTTTCTCAAAATCTGGATCACAAGACAACTTAGTAACCATCCTTCTGCGTGCTCGAGAACTGTTCCTTTCAGGGGCATTTTTATTTCTTTTAAATTGTTTTTTTTAATGAAATCTCTATTTTTTGCTTTATTGCTCCTCTCTTGATTTGATATTTTTCTCGTTTTTTCCGTTTTGCTCTCTTGACATCATTATATTTATTAGTGTTTTTACTAATTACCAACTTTAGCTGTTAAGGCAAAGTAACCTGTCACCCGTTTACATTGGTATTAGTCGTCATTGGTACTGACGTCATCGGATATTTTTACTACAATGTCATTTATGGTAACAATCAGCGAATATTAATTCATTCATCATATTGTACTCGAAAGAAGCAGTTGTTGTCAACAATTGCATTCTATTTTAAATATTACGTTTTGTTAACATCAAAAGCATGTAGATGTGGCAATTTCCTTTAAAATGAGCCTTTAAACAGGTCTCTAAACTGTTCCATACCTTACGAAGCAATGTTGTCCCAGGAAAATTTGTGTCTGTTGTATGTACTAGCTTGCATACAGCTCGAAATAATCTAACTACCGCGGGCATTAGCGTAGCTAGATACAGGGACGCAATTTGCTCTGGGGCAGGAGGGAAGACCCCCCCCCCAGACCCCAGTGCCCCCTACCTGAAATTAGAGCATTCAAAAATATGATCAAAACTAAGATAGGCCTACATAATTCAGGCATCCACAGAAACAGATCAGTTTTTTTTTTGGCAAACCTTTGCCTTTATGGTACTATACGGCTCATTTTTCACTGTCATTTTCACTTGACTTAGGAAAATCGGCTCCAACTTTGACCCCATCCCCTCCACATTTTGACAAAATTACTCTCCTGGCTAGATAATCAAATAAATATTTGGTCATTATTGCAACTGATTTATGTAATTTTGGAATTCAATAGTCGTTTGCAATAATTGAATTTCGCTCAA
>JAQQPU010008324.1:10865-23409 GCA_029168905.1 Artemia sp. Kazakhstan ARC1039 | reverse complement strand
ATTTAAAGGCTGCGAAAGCGGGGGGTTTGGGGGGCGGTAGCCCCCCAACTGTACCTTCTAATCCCTGTACGTTTTAAGGTTCGAACTTGTGACTCAGCCTCTTTAACTCTTTAGAAAACGTAGTTTTTTTAAATAATTTCTGCACGTTTTTGTACAGTTTATTACTTATTATTGCTTGACTAACTGTTAGATGATTGTGTATTATTCTTTTCTTTCTCGACAGGGTGTTTTAAGGGTCGACCTTGTAACTCAGCCTCTTTAACTCTTTAGAAAACGTAATTTTTTTCAAATAATTTAAAAAAGAAACTGAGTTTCTTTTTTAAACTTTAAATTCAGTATATAAAAAATTTCCTCTGACGGTGAATCGAACCCGGGTCTTCCGCCCGACAGTCAGGATTATCGACCGCTGTACTAAAGAGACACAATTGTAATTGTTTTTTAGTATGTGGAAATTTGAAGCAAGCAAATCCCCACAAAACTTGATATTTGGTTTTTGGAAAACAGGGAAGGAGTGATCAGATTGAGCTGAAATTTCGAGGATAAGCTCCCAGGCCCCAGGAAAGCTTATCCTTTAAATTTCAGCCCGATCAGACAACGTTAAAGGGGGGCTGTGGTGGAAAAAATTAACATGGGCTCTTATAGGAAAACGAGGTTTTTCGTAAATGTAAATTCGGGGGATAATTTTTTCGGTCTGAAAATATCAAAAGGCCCTAACAGGTCGAATTCTGCTTCGAATGAGTCCTCATTCACCCAGATCAGTTGCCAACTGTGGCCTTTAGGCGTGGCTAAGAAAAAAAAAAAATTTGAACTTTAAGTGGCTATATTTGATTTTTGGAAAACAGGGAAGGAGTGATCGGATTGAGCGGAAAGTTCGAGGATAAGCTCCCGGGCCCTAGGAAAGCCTAACCTCTAAATTTCAACTCAATCGGACAACGTTAAAGGGGGGCTGTGGTCGGAGGGTCGAAACTTCCGGCCCACTTTTACCCATGAAGATAAAGTCGGAGGGGGGTGAAATTTTGCACGTTTCTTAGTTTGAGCTTGGGCTACAAAATACGATTACCGCTGTCTCTCTGCGACCGCTAGGACCGGAAATCGCTTAACATTGTGGTGGGTCGCCTCTTTATAGAGGCAAAAGTGTGCCTCCTTGATGGGCGTTACCACTTAGTTGTTGTTGTTGTTTAGTTGACATTTGAGCGAATCAACCGCTCGTATACGTGCGATCCTCTATTAAATCTTGGGTCCTAAATGGAGCCACGTCACATTGAATCACACAAATATATGTTTGGCACAGGCCACGTCAACACTTAACTATCATGAGGTTGTACTAAGACGTTGTACAGAGTGTTCTTATTTAAAACACTGACACCATTTTTCACATCACATTCTGCTATAGTCAAATAACATATCTAACAAAAAAAAAAAAAAAAAAAAAAAAATTTAAATACAAATATTATAGAACTTTATGCAAATTACAATTTTTTATATACTTAGTCAATAAGGATATAGCCTTTCTATGGGCCCACTTAGGGGACTTAGCATGACCAAGGATTGCTCTCATTGTAAATGCACTGAAATACTTTAAAATTAAACTTCTAAATACATTTCTTTGTACATCATATTTCCTACATTTCATTAGGATATGTCTAACATCATCATACACATTACAAATATCACAATACGGAGAGTCAGCTCTGCCCCACTTATGTAAAACTGAACGGGTTTTGGCATGACCTGTCCTCAATCTGAAAATAGTAGCAGCAACAAATCTATCATCATGTACTAGTCCATCAGGTGGTGGCCTATAATCATAAAGCTCTAAAATTGGGTTTACACAATTTCTAATGTACTCATTTCTCTCCCTATCACATAATACATTATAAATGCATGTTATATATTCACTTTGTGTAGGTTTTACAATTACACTCTGGCCATTTAAAATACCCCACTTAGCCATATTATCAGCAGATTCATTTCCAGCAATTCCAACATGTGCTGGGACCCATACCAAAAGTATATTATTCCCCATACATTCTAATGACCTAACAATTTGATGAATACTATAAACCATCTCACGACTAGGGTCATGTTCATTCATCAGGTACTTAAGGGCCGATGCAGAGTCAGAACAAATCATCCATCTCTGTGCATGTCCATATGACTTTATAAAATCTAAAGCCTTATACAATGCTATCATCTCAATTGAAAAAATAGATAGGCTACTTGGTAACTTGAAACTATATGAAATTGACATACTGGGAATCACTACTGCACAACCAGCACCCTCATCTGACTTAGATCCATCAGTAAAAATTTGTATATGGTCTCTTAAATGGTCAGTCTGTCTAAACCAGTCCTGTTTTAAAGTCACATTATCCTCATTACCACGGTCGGACATAGGGAAATACACATTATCCTTTATTTCACATGGTTTATTTAATACACTATCCTCAAAGGCAATCTCATTTATTGGTGTTATATTTGGGCACTTACTAGAAAGTAAATTAATACATCTATAAAAAGCAGGAATATTCCTGGTCTTAAAACTAATATCTCTATTGCAATTTCTTATTATTTCTATGTTAATAAGATCATCATCTAGACCAGCCTTCTTAGCAAAATACTTCACAAGTAACTTATCACGTCGTAATGTAAGGGTATTCACCCCCAACTCAATCCTCATTGCAGGAACAGGGGTACTATTAAGGCAGCCTAAGGATCGCCTAAGAGCACTATGATAAGCTACATCTAACTTTTTTAAATTCTTCTTACTAGTATCACCATATATAAAGCTGCCATAATCAAACTTACTAACAATAACAGCCTTTATAATTTTACTAAGGCACTTATAAGAAGCGCCCCTTTTTCCTAGGCACATTACATTTATAAGGTTTAACCTACTCTTTATATTACCAAGTAAATACTCTATATGTGTCAACCAAGTCATTTTACTATCCAAAATTAGGCCTAGGTAACAAAAAGAATCATCCACCCTAATAACCTGATTTTGAAGATTCACCTGTGGTATTAGAGTATTATTACTTTTTGAGAAAAGCATACCAACTGTTTTCTCAGGTGATAATATCATATTATTCATATTATTAGTTACCACTTAGTTTCAGCACATTCTGTGCCTGTGGGCTGCTACTTATCATAGGAGTTGTAGCTTTTGCTTATAATAGATTACCTTTTAATTTCATGTCACCGAAACAGATACATTGTACATTAGGAAGATATAATAATTGAGCACCAGCAACGGAACGCCTTTCCGTTACGATGGAAAAAAAACCTGTAGAAAGTAAAGAAGAGTAGAGTAAAGTGAGCAAAGAGTAAAGTGAGTATAGCAGAAAACATATCATGGATAAAAGTAAAGTCTGGCCTTTGACTCAACCTCCCTAATTAACCCCTATGATTACGAACTTCTGATATAAACATGTACACACACAAAAAAATTGAACTTGAAATTATTCACAAATACAAATCTAACTTTCCAAGTCCTGGGGTGGCGCAGTGGGTTTGATCTTAGCTTGGTAATACAGGACCCAGAGTTCAAACAACGCTGTAAAAACACACTGCAGGATCGACGCAAGGACCTTAGCAGTCAACAAACGTCGTTCATCCGCAGTACTAACTCGTCTAACCTAAGAACATCTACGTATTTCAAAGGATAATTTTTGAAATTTTATGTGGAAGTCTTTTGATTTTGTTGAGGCTTGGGGTCACGCGCGTCATACCGGAAATCAGGAAGCGCAAAAAGAATTATCTTTCTGAAGGAGCACCTCCCTCCCCCACCCCTTCTTCCCAAAGAAACGAAAAAACTTCAGTTTATAAAATCCAAAAAATTGTGCACACTGCAAGACAAAAATAAACTTACCCCCTGCGTGGAAAAAAAGAAATCTGCATTAGTTTGATTGTTTTACAGAAAAGGAAAAATGAACTTGGTTTTTAGATGATTTTTAGATAAATTTTCAGTTTTGGAATATTCAGATGATTTTCAGGTGGTTTCTAATTCTCTTACCAACAGATACCCTGTTTTCTCTATAACATGGATGTTGAAATGTATCTACAAGTACTTTTAGATAATGGTTAGAAAATATTTTGTGTTCTTTTTTATTAATGTTTTAATGATAAAACTCTGTTTAATAATGATATTGAGTCCAAACAATTTTTAGACTCCATCATCAAAACGTCACTAGTACTAGCCAAGCTTATGAGCAATCCTTCAGTTTCTCTAACCCCTAGGCAAAGGTAATAAATAATTTCAATAAAGAAAACACAAAACTATTTTTTCGCAGGAACGAAGTAAAAAATTATAAATAAAACACATGATCAACATCTGAATTTTTTTACTACCTCCCATGAAAACAAAAACTTTTCCGTGAGCGAGGTGGAGGAATCAAGTCACAGAGAGAGAAAAAAAGAAAAAGAGTTCTGCCATGGCCACAACCAATACCACCACAATAGTCAATAAATATACAAAACAAGTATTATTCTTACCTCAAACTGTGAATCTTGTAATTCCCATAAAAATATATAGGAAGGAAGGAAAGATTTGTTAATGAAACAACATAAATAACATAAAACAAACATTTTACTACCTCCTCTAAAAATCAAAGCTTATCCGCAGGGTGGGGGGGGGGGAAGGAGTAGAAAATAAAATCATTGAGAAAAAAGAAAAGAAAAAACTTGCCACTGACAACACCAGTAACAACACAACAATCGATAAATATACCAAAACAAACATTTTTGTTTACCTCCGCATTATAAAGCGTCACAATTCTCCAAAAAGCATATAAATAAATAAATAATAAAAATTTATATTCTACAAAAACACTTCCTTAAGATTTTTCCTAAGTAAATGTGGATTGTCAACAGTCTTAACATTACTTTTTAAACTATTCAATTTTCGGGTGGCGCTACATAAACAGGAAAACACGAACGAGAAGAAATGTACACGGAAATCAACAACCCTCCCCGTTGTATCGATAGAATGAACAGTAGCCCAAACAAACAATAGATCACTGAAGCAATGAGACTGAATATCCTGCTGCATTCCCTCCTCAAAAAAAAAAAAAAAAAAAAAAAAAAAAAAAAAAAAAAAAAAAAAAAACTGTATATAAAATTCACAAAGGCCCACAGTTGGAAACATTTTAATACTTGAATAAATTTCCCAAATGGACTGACGCGAAGAAACCCTTGTGAAAACCATTAGTGAATGATTTTCTAAGACTAGCTGATTTAAGAAAAGATGGAAACAAATAACCAAATACTTCAACAGTAGAGTATACGATGGTAAATAAGAGAAATAAAGGTTATGGAGAGTAGATTAAGGGGAATGGGTAAAACAAGTTTTTCAACATCTAGGGGGAGGTGATGTTAATTATATTTTTTTCGACTACTTCCAATGAAAATACCAAACAAAGGTAAATACGAAATGAAAATACCAAAAAAAGGCATTTCTAGATAAAAATCTAGGGGGGGGGGGCAAATCCCCAGCATTGAAGACACAGGCCATTACAGTATAGAAACAAAATTAACTAAAAAGGAGCCACAATTGATTTTTATTTCCATGGTCTTCTAGAGGAAGCAAGGAGTAAACACCCAATCTTTCAATTCACCTTAAAAAAATGTTCCACCAATTTATTGGAGGAAGGAGGAGGCCAACTTCCTCCTTTCTTCGTTGGCTTTATTGTTGCTTCTTTTGTCTATTTATCATTGACGATCGGGTAGCCAAGTGAGCAGGGGAGGGGATCTAAACCCTTTAAGAGGACTGCGATGGTACAAAAATTGTAATAAAAAAACTGTCGGATAATACTTCAAAGTTTCATCAAATACAGTAGTCTATTTTGCTTCTTTTATAGAAAAAATTGCAAATGTTCTACTTGGTACAACGTTTTTCCGTAATTGTTAGCTATTTTTTAAATTACTTAACTAAGTTGATAAAAAGGGGGTGAGAACCATTAGCCCCCTACCGTTGCCGGGCAAGATTTCTAGGTGTACCCAAGTCTAAAGTTATATTCAATTTATCAGCAAGATCATTTTGACGTGTTCTCTCTTTTATATTCAAAGTAGTTGTCATATTTCCAAGCATATTTTATTCCTGAAGGTAAAAATTTCACAAAAACAAAGGCCAACACAGCGATTTCACAACAACAACAACAACAACAACAAAGATTTCACAAAAACAAAGGCTTACACAACGCCAACAGGGCCTCCTTGTTGTTATTGGAGAAATAGCTTCTTATTACTTCAGAAATGTGAACCCTTGTCTGTAACTGATAGGCTTCGGCAACACGCTTCACATAGGGAACACTGTTCATTCCAAACAGATTGATGATAAATAGCTTATCTTCAACACTCCCATCTAAAGGAGAAAAACTGGATATAATCACCTGTATCTTATCGGGTAGGTACACAATTGTAGCATGTACATAGCCAGTATGTATACGTCAGTAGCCAGTAACACTTCACACAAATATTCATTGCAATGGAAGCTCTCTCGAATATCCAATGGACAGTGAAGGTGACTTATAAGACTATTGAGTGGAAACTTAGAAAAATTATCTTAAAAAGCAAATTATAAGGAAATTGAATACACGTTCATTGTCCTAGTCAAATCAACTCGATAAACTGGCGTCAATAATTATATCCCAGTTTTTATTCAGCCATGTTTTCAAAAACACTACTCACTCCATGAAATTAATTGAGTTACAAAATAAAGAGAACAGAAAATTTAACGGATATTAAAAGTTTTAAGAAAAAAAATTCATTAAATTTCGTTTGCCTTAAAACAACTAAATTTCTCAGATTTAGTCTACGATCGCCCAAAAACCCATAAAGAGGGGGGGGGGTCCTTCTTCTTCTTGTCTTTGTGTGGAGTTTGGGAGAAAGTTCTGCATTATCTCTATCAGAATCAAATTCCTTGTGTCGAAACACCATCAATCCCACTGAAACAGAGATCAATCACACTACGCCAATGCAGGATAAAGAGGGGGTTCCTTTACGTCCCTTTGTGGATCCTTATAGCTCTTCGCCACCAGATTGGAAAAGTTATTGTCTCCTACAGGCCATGGAGTCTTTGTGGGGATTTGTAGATTGTTATGTAATAATTTTAATGATATATGGAAAATAAAAAATAAAATAAATTGTTCGTTCTCTCCCCCGGAAAAGCCGTTATGGAGAAACAAATTTATTGACACAGTGAAAAATTTCAAGTTGAAATCAAGGAACTGTGATGTTATTTTTTAGTTTCATTCACCTTCTGGTTGTGCTTGTGCTCACATTCACACTTTTGGGTTTAAATTTCTTCACGTATATCACGTGCATCAATACCTGAAAGTTTTCTGTGTGATAAAGTTGTTCATTCTAAAAAAAGGTCAACCGCCATTCGAAAGTTCTTGTATATTTCTTGCAAATTTAGCAAGGTTTTTGAGTATACCCCTCTACCTTTTTTTTTAACTGAAAGTGTAAATGTATTTGACAATCAGTTTGGTCTTCAGTTGTCAGCAGGCACATAAGGTTCTACCTGCTTCTTAATATGTTCTTCTTCTTTTATGTTCGTGATAATTATTCAAAGACAAATGGTTATTATATTTTTTACCCCAGAACTTTCTAAAGCGGTTGATAATGTGGTCCATATTCAGGTTCTCTTTTGTCTTTAATCTGGGGTTAAACTTTCTGTTGCAAAGCTTTTAATGTTTTGCTATTCAAATTCGTTTCTTCAACTAAAATGTACACAATGTACTATTATAAAGGTACAAAGAGGACATTCACCGCTCTTTTATTATTCTAATAAAAGAGTGGTGAATGCAATAGGTGACCTATCTATCCCTTTTATTATTAGTATTTCTAGCGTTTTGACAAGATTTTGGGTAGTTACTTTTCTGGGTAGTTGCTGCCCTGCATCTCCTGCTTCTGAGTAGCCAGTCCCAAAATGATTTCCCCCAAATAGTTTTTACTGCTTCTGCTGCTTATTCTTATACTGGCCCTTCCCTTAATGTAGCCAAGTGTGGTTTTCTCCTCAAAAATGGCGTGACTCTTATGACCTTGCAAAGTAATTATGTTACTATATTACTTGCAGATTGAATTCGACAGCTTGATGTCTCTTTTAGGTTTTCCCAGGTTCGCGTCAGTGGGCTGTAACCAATTTTAAAGGAAGAAAAAAACAGATTGGCAACGCAAAGATTGTTGTAAAATGGTAAAAGTGTTACAGACATGCTATGGTCAAATTCTATTCATCCCTCAGTGAATCAGTCTGTACATTCTGCTTCAGGTCTGTTCTATATTATTAAGAATGATAACTCGTCCCTGTTCCCTGCTCGTTCTTCAGGTCTTTTCCCTATTAATAAGAATAACAACTCACCCTTCTGTGAATAATTCTGTTCTTTATACTTCAGACCTTTTCTTTATTATTAAGAACTGTACCTTAAAAAGGATCCCGGAAAATTATTTAAATTTAATCGAATTCTTTTTATCTTCCATCTTGGAAAATAAGCCTTATTTGTTGTGGGTGATTCATGCGTTTTCGACAGAATTTTAAAATTAGAGACACGGCATTAGAGATCTTATCCGATTCTTGCATTGGTTATATACTTTTTCTCTTGTGCTTTTTTCTTATTGTTATTCTACCATTATTGGTAGATACATTGTGTGGATCACTTATATTCAAACTAATTAATTATTTATATCAGAGAAATAGGCCTTTACGGTAAGTGGAATTTATCTAAGTGAGAGGGACCAATTTCAAAACAAAATCAAAACACAGGCAAGCATTTTTAAAACCATGTGATTTCAGCATAACTCGACTGAAGGCCTTCGCTCAACCCGTTTCATATGTGTCTAGTACGATATATGCTTATTTATGTGATGATCAAACTCCTTAAACCTTCTTAAGTCCACTCTCGACAGTGAGTACCCAAGAGAATTATTTCAAATAATCCTCTTCAAAAGGTTCAATAAAAATTAAACAGAAGAAACTTGCCTATGAGCACATGGAAATACAAAACAAAAAAAACTTACCACACTGCTCAAGTCTTTGAACATCCACTTGAACTTTTTGCTCATTTATTCCGATGAAATCTCTTGTTTCTGTCTAAAAAAAAAAAAAAAAAAAAAAAAAAAAAAAAAAAAAAAAAAAAAAAACAAAGGAGAGGAGGAAAATCCGCAATAGGTTCATGCAAAGAGTTAGGCACATAGACCTCGAGAAAGGGGACTACACTCTTCATTCAAATATTTTATGATTATAATAAATTCTTCCCGTTTCCAAAAAAATTCGTTACTCAACTATTCAACTTTCGAACAAACAGGAATTAGAACGGACAGAAATTAAAAAACTTATCTTTTTTTTACCTAATCTTACCTTTTTACCCAGCCTTTTTCCCCTACTTTTCTTTTGTTATCACTTGTTTTCAAATTATTTTTAAATTATTACTTCTTCTTTTTTAGATTTATTAGTCTGTGACAGTCGTTCGACAGTATTGTCCCATCCAAGAAATGACTAATATAAGAAATCTGAGTAACTAATCCTCACTATTATAGTAAGTGGACGGTAATAAATAATCCGAACAAATAGTCATATTAATAGAAAAATAAATAATAAGGAACAATAGGAACGAAACAATCAAAACAGCAAGTACAATAGCCAACAAAGAAATAAATAACAAGTAATAAATACAAATAATAATAAATAATTCCTACAAACAATGATAATCTGAAAAATTAAACAGAGTACGGTTGCGCATATCTAAAAAGTTAGAGAATTACCTGGAATAAGCAAAAAAAAAGAGGGATATTCCAACGACTACACGGAATAAAAAAAAAACTTTAAAAAAATCCATTTTGCATGCTGACCAATGGTCTATATAGCGCAGGTACCGGTCTCCTGATTCTCTGCTTTCGACTGGGAGTACAACATGTGGTTAGGGGCAAATCATCTGACTCTTCCCGTGCACCCCTTCCATATTTCTCCTGGCACCCATTTAGATCTGGGTCAACCCTCACTGATGTTACAGAGTCACACCACTGATTCCTTTTCCAAACCAAATAACCAGCAACACCAGGACTCGAACCCCTGCTCGAGTCCTTTGTCCCGAACAGACAAAGGATTTTTGGTCTAGCGCGCTAGCTACTCGGCTAGGATAGAAACCAAATACCTACTACGTATTAAGCAGACATGATTACCACTACAATTAAGAACAATAAATCCCACAAATTCTCCATTCACAATAAATAACCCCTCCCCCATTCTCCTATTAATCTTCTCCTCAATAATAACAAAACAATTTTATAAGCGTTACAGATAATACTAGGCTATAGTGTGTCAAGGTATCTACAATATACATCAAAACGTAAAAATAATAGCAAATGTTATGTTCTTAGCTGTGTCGGCCTCAGACGGCTTGGTGCTGCAGTGAGTTGCTAGTAATAGTAGCAGTAGTAGTAGTAGTAAATATTTATAATAACGGTCTTAACAACCAATGAAAAAAAATGCGAACACTCAAAGAATATTTAATAAAACATTACTTACAAGTAACATAATAAGTAGCATTGACAGCTTCCCCGATGTATACTTTTTTACTTCTTTTATTAGGTCATTGTTTGATTTCACTGAAATGATAATATGCCTTTAAGTTCAAAGTTTGGCCAACTTGAATAGGCGGCAAAAATTACTGTCATCTAACTTGACAAATTTAGTAGGAACGAGAAAAAGCAATAAGATCATAATATTTATTTTAAAAATACAATGTAAAATACAAATATTAGTAAAAGCAGTGGCGTCAATTTACGAAAATTTAGGGGGGGGGGAGATTTTTTTTTTCGATTTCTTCAATGGAAAGTTCTTTTCAATGAAGATTCCTCCCACCCAAAATTGTGTTTTTAATTTAGGGACGGGTGGATCTAGAGCCACAACCCCCTCCCCCGAATTGAGTCGAGACAATAAAAGTGGCAAGTAAACTTTGCTTCTAAGGAAAGGTTATTTTAAGTCATGGGTAATAATGTCTTTTAATGTACCCAAAATGTACCTATAACCCAAAATGTACCCGGTGAACGAGAAAATCCATAGGATCATAGCAATCTGTTTTGGAAAACAGCGCCAGATAAAAATAATTATTTTAAAAATAAAAATAAATAAGTTTATTTAAAAGTAACTATCCTGAAACTACCAGGTCATTTAAACATTGTTTCGACAGTTCTAAGTCCATGGATCATCCCAGAATTTTAATTCGATAACACTTAGGTCCTTTTGTAATCGTTTACTGAATTAACATAATACAACTTATACACGTTAACTTATACAAGGGAGACAGAGAAGTAAAAGTTGATTCGTTGATACTTGATTTGCTGATACTTGATACATGTTAACTTATAAAAGGAAGACAGAGAGGTAAAACTTGATTCGTTGACAAGTTGATACTAGATTTGTTGAAAATTGATACATGTTAACTTATACAAGGGAGACAGAGAGGTAAAACTTGATTCGTTGATACCTTGATACTTGATTTATTGATACTTGATACATGTTAACTTATACAAGGAAGACAGAGAGGTAAAACTTGATTCGTTGATACTTGATTTACTGATACTTGATACATGTTAACTTATACAAAGAAGACAGAGAGGTAAAACTTGTTTCTTTGACAAGTTGGTACTTGGTTTGTTGAAACTTGATACATGTTAACTTATACAAGGNGTTGATACTTGATTTATTGATACTTGATACATGTTAACTTATACAAGGAAGACAGAGAGGTAAAACTTGATTCGTTTCCTTTAGCACGAAACGATAAACCAACAAAAATAAGACCAATTCACACTTCCAAAAAGGGAAAGAAGAAAAGTAGACATTAGAAAGGAAGGGGGGCAAACGGAGAAAAAAAGTAGTTGGAGATTGGGGTAATAATCACCACAAAACATAAAAGTCTGCTACTGTAATCTTAAAGAGCCATCATCTTTAAATTATTTCTAAATGTGATCACCAATTGTGATTCACTTGCTAAATGAGAAAGTCTGTATTTATTCGCAATGGAAGAAGTTCATATCTTATACTTCATTTCGGTCGCTCTTTCTTAAAATTAACAAAAAAAAAAACTAGTTTTTTTTTAACTGAAAGTAAGGAGTGATATTAAAACTTAAAACGAACAGAAATTATTCCGTATATGAAAGGAGCTGTCCACTCCTCAACACCTCGCTCTTTACGCTAAAGTTTTTTATTGTTTTAAAAAATAAAGTTGTGAGACAAAGTCAAAATTTAGCGTAAAGAGCTAGGCGTTGAGGAAGGGACAGCCCTTTTCATATACAGAATAGTTTCTGTTCGTTTTAAGTTTTAATGTCGCTCCTTACATTCAGTTAAAAAACTTGTTTTTTTAGTTAATTTCCGAACGTTTTAGAATTAATGCAGCTTTGATTTTGGCTCACCGTACATGAATAATTAAAACGAAATTCCCATATTAATTTTCCTTTCTGGGCTAATTGGCTTTCTCGAAATTTTGTTCTGACGTAACTTACGAATTACCTTACGTAATGAAATTTCTATATTCGTATGTTTTTA
>JAQQPU010008324.1:0-10465 GCA_029168905.1 Artemia sp. Kazakhstan ARC1039 | reverse complement strand
CCTCAACGCCTAGCTCTTTACGCTAAAGTTTTTTATTGTTTTAAAAAATAAAGTTGTGAGACAAAGTCAAAATTTAGCGTAAAGAGCTAGGCGTTGAGGAAGGGACAGCCCTTTTCATATACAGAATAGTTTCTGTTCGTTTTAAGTTTTAATGTCGCTCCTTACATTCAGTTAAAAAACTTGTTTTTTTAGTTAATTTCCGAACGTTTTAGAATTAATGCAGCTTTGATTTTGGCTCACCGTACATGAATAATTAAAACGAAATTCCCATATTAATTTTCCTTTCTGGGCTAATTGGCTTTCTCGAAATTTTGTTCTGACGTAACTTACGAATTACCTTACGTAATGAAATTTCTATATTCGTATGTTTTTATTACGTATATTAGGGAGTTCGCTCCCTAGTCAATACCTCGCTCTTTACGATAAAGTTAGAATTTTGTTCGAATCAAAAACCCCTGAATCACAAAGGCCGTTAATTAGAATAGATAGCTCTTTTGAAAGTACTAAAAATAACTTTAGCGTAAAGAGCGAGGTATTGACTAGGGGGTGAACCCCCTCATATACGTAATAATTTCTGTTCGTTTTAAGTTTTAATGTTGCTTCTTACTTTCAGTTGAAAAAAACTTGTTTTTTTTTATTTAATTTCTGTTCGTTTTTTAAATAATGCTGAGAAATCTGGCACCCCTTCATAGAAATGCCCCTTCCCCCAAGGAACTAACATCCATGGAAAGATCCTCCCCCGTAACCCCTACTCTGACCCCGATCCCCCACTAGAAAAAAATTCCTCCTGAAAATGCCTGTATACTTCCCAATAACCAATAATATATGTAAACAATGGGCAAAGTTTGTAACTTGCAGCCCTTCCCCAAGGAACAGTGGGGGATTAAGTCATCCTCAAAGACATATTAATTAGATTTTCGACTATGCTGAACAAAATGGCTATCTCAAAATTTTGATTGGGTGCCTTCGGAGAAAAAATGAGCGTGGGAGGGGGCTAAGTTGCCCTCCAATTTTTTGGTCACTTAAAAAGGGCACTAGAACTTTTAATTTCCGCTCGAATGAGCCCTCTCACGATATTCTAGGACTACTGGATCGATAGGATCACCCCTGGAAGAAGAAGAAGAAGAAGAAAAAACACGCATCCGTGATCTATACACCCAACAGAAACCTTATAAGAAAATCGAAATATATTTTCTTGTGATTATTATCTCTTCTAATCAGCAGTTGTACTAAACCAATTCTGCTCAAGTCATCCTCAGGGCTATACTGTGGTGTTTATCCTCCCCATAGTATAGTGCAGACGGTTTGATATCATCTATTTTCCCTTCTTGTTTTAGTTTTATTTTTGTGTTTAAAGCTTTTTCCAATAGGCAATGATTGGAAGTCCTCCAAAAAAAAGTCCCCCCAGATCCCAAATCAAATTCCAGTGAAAGTGTCATAGTGAAAGATACCCATCCTGGCTGGTCAAGCACCCTATCTCAAAGTTCTAATGATAGCTGCAATTCGGAGAATAGGACAATGATAAGTGTAGGGGCTAATGTAACCATAAATGATGATAATGGGTTTCAAGAGGTCCTCTCTAGAAGTTCTAAAAAAAGGAAAAAAATCTCCCCAATTAAAAGCATTTCCCTTCTCCCTGCCCAAGATCCTCCCTCCAAAAACTTAGGAATTTACATTAAAATTACTCCCACTACCCCCTTTGAAATAAAAATGATCACTGCAACAAGAGCTGCAATTTTTAAATTGCTAAAATCAATGTTCTCTCTTAACATTAACCGTGATGGATCTCTGCTAATAGCTGTAGAAGATCAGAAATCAGCAGATACAATAATTAACCTTAAATCCCTTCTGAATACCCCAATTATTGCATCTAATTGGAACCCAAAACAATCACCAACAAAAATAGTAGTTTATAATGTTCCCCCAGAGATATCTACTCAGGAGTTAAAAGAAGGCCTTTCAGATAGAGCTGGAAACACAATCCCAGTTGAGGATGTTACCCAACTTGGAAAACCTAACTCTAATGGCCTAAAAACTAGTAGATCCTTCTTATTCACACTGAAGGATAAAATTGATATCCCAGAAAAATTATTCCTATTTGGGCAAATCAAACCACACAAGGAATACAAACCTAAGCCTATTCAGTGTCAGAAGTGTTTCAAACTGGGACACACGACAAACAAATGCAATGAAATTGTCCAAGAGTGTAGTAATTGTAAATCTTTCCATCCTAAAGAGCTGACAACTTGCAACAACACTCAGCCTACATGCATCAATTGCAAAGGCCCACATGAATCTACAAATAAACCATTATGCCCTGCATACAAGAAAAGAGCTCTAACACTCCAAATATCAACAGAGAAGGCCATCCCATACCCCTTTGCAGCAATGGAAGCAAATGCTGCACAACAATACCAAATAAAGCCTGTAATGAAACAAACCAAAACCCCCAAGTCAAATGCCCCCAATGCATCAAGCACCCCATATAAAACACCATCTTCTAAGCCCCCTAGCTCAAATCCCTATCAGAAGGAATCACCAAGCCAACAAGCCTCCTTGTCCGGTGAGATGAAGCCAGCCTGGCCCTCCCTCCCAAGAAGAAACAAACCAGAATCACTACCAGGAATCAATCCCTTAACCAACAAACAGGAAGCACTACCAAAAATGCAATCCCCAAATATATGCTTATTCATTCTAAACTGTAATGCAGTTCAGGCCATGAACATACATCAACTACAGAAAACAAAAATTATTGCAGAATTGGCAAAAATCTACATCCCAGATGATATGCTCATTCAAGCAAAAAAAGATCTTGCTTTACTTTTAACAAAGCTGAACATTGATACACAGTCATATGAAGAATAAATCAACAACACAACATTTATCAATACTCCAATGGAATGTAAAATCACTCACAGAGAATAAGCTAAATGAACTAATATCATTTATGAATAATAATTCTATTAATATTGCTTGCCTCCAGGAAACTCATTTAGCCCAAAATCAACAAATTAAGTCTCTGGGATATAATATCCTGAGAAAGGATAGATCTTCAGAGAGAAAAGGAGGTGGTGTAGCTTTATTAGTTAATAATAATATAAAATTTTGTGGCATCAATTTTCCAGATTTTGAAAATGATGTTGATGTAATTGGTATAAGTGTTTGGCTGAATAATTTAAAAACCTACATAATAAGCTTTTATAACCCTAATGGCCAAACTACAGATGCCAAGGATTTCTTTAATTATATAAATAATTCTAATATGTTAAAAAATATCATTATTTGTGGTGATTTCAATGCCCACAGCCTTTTGTGGGGGAATAAACCAGCAAATAAAGCTGGTAAATTTATTGAGCATATGACTTCAAATAATAATGAATTAGCTGTTGCTACCCCTCCAAACCTGAATACTTATTTCAACCCCAAAAGTGGCAATTTCTCCACAATTGACCTACAAATTGTGTCTTTAAATTTTTTGAACAAAATTTACATAAATAAAATTGATAGTCTATGTACAGACCACTTTGCTATAGTTTGCTCCCTAAATGAACCTGCTGAAACTTTATCTCATACATCCAAATATATCAACACTAAAGCAAATTGGTCTATTTTCCAAAATAAGCTAAATGATGAAATTACAAGTTTCACCCAAAGTTCATGCATTTCTAACACAACAGTTGACACATATGCTGAAGCGTTGACATTTTTACTAATAAATACAGCTAATCATGCTATTCCCAGGACAACACCTAAGAAAACATTCCCTAAACAAATTCCTAAAGCATGGTGGACAAATGAGTGCCTAAATAATGGAGGATATAAAAGGCAGCTAGGACAGAATTCATAAAAAAAACCAACACCTACTACATATTTAAAAAAATTACAAGCAGAATCTAATCTAAAAAGGACTATAATAGATGCTAAATATAAATACTGGAATAATTTTGCAAATAATCTCTCCAGAGAAACAAATGAGCCAATTATACATGAAGTCATAAGCCACATATGTGGGAAAAAGACTTCTCCCAACCCACTCCTGTATGAGCTTATACATAATAATACCCATTATGACAATGATAATGAAAAGGCTAACCTATTTGCAACTCTTTTTGTTAATAAGCTAACATCAAATAATCAAAGCAAACTGTCCACAATTCCTATGAACCCTAGTTACCAACCACGCCCAGGATCCGAGTACATAACTAATCCATTTTCAATCCAGGAATTGAATAATGCAATACATCATATTAGGTCCAAAACTAGCAGTAGCTATGACAATATACACCCTACATGGATAAAGAATCTCACATCTTCATACAAACAAGAACTGCTAAATTGTTATAATCACGCTTGGGCATCTTCTAGGTTCCCCAATATATGGAAATGTTCGTCCCTCCTACCAATCCTAAAGAAAAATAAACCTAAAGATAACCCTGAGTCTTATAGGCCCATAATGATTACACCTGTGATGGGGAAAATAATGGAGAAAATGATTTATCACAGATTCCTCTGGTGTGTTGAGAAAAATAACATGATCCCACACACTCAAACTGGATTCAGGAAATACCACTCCTCAACAGATGCTTTCATTTTGCTAACAAATGCAATAAATGAATCTTTCTCAAAAAGTAATATCCTAGTGGCAGCTTTCCTAGATTTTGAAGGAGCTTATGACAATGTGAACCACCAAATCCTTTTAAATAAACTTGCAAACCTTGGAGTACCTCCTAAGCTAGTATCCTTTATTAAATCCTTCATAGAAGTGCGAAGTTTCATTGTTTGTGTTGGTTCAGCCTCTTCACCCCAAAAGACAATATCCAAAGGCCTACCTCAGGGAGCAGTCCTCAGTTGCCTCCTTTTTGCCCTATATCTCTGGGACATGAACCTACCCCACACGAATCTACAATATGCTGATGATCTGGTGCTATGGTCATCTGGAAACACCTTTCAGATAGCACAGTCAAATCTGCAAAAGTCACTTTTCCAGTTTGAAAAATTCTCTCAACATTCAGATTTACCCATTGCACCCACCAAGTCAAAAATAATCCAATTTCACCGGAAGCGAAACCATGTTAATGCAAAACTAACTCTAAATAAAACAGCTATTCCAGAAGATAATAATATTAATTACCTAGGTCTCATGCTTGACCAAAAAATTAATTTCCACCTCCACATTTCAAACACTAAAAAAAAATGTTATAGAAAAGCAAATATACTAAAAAGACTTCTTTCCACACCCTGGGGTTGTAAGGAGAAAACCTTACTCCAGTTGTATAAATCACATATAAGACCCCATATTGACTATGGGCTCATTGTCTATGGTGCATGTGCAAAGACCCAGATGCAAAAAATTGAAACAACACAAAATGATATAATACGTCTCATATTTGGTCTTAGGAAACCCACAAGAACCAAGTTTCTGCTTATGGAGAGTGGATTAACAACAATAAGGGAGAGACGTAGCTTTCTCTTGATAAAATATCTTACAAAAATTGAATCAAATAGCTCACACACATTACATAATTGGTTAATAAATCCAGCCATGTATAGAGGTATTGCAGATGAGTATGCCAATATTCAAAAGAAGTTCCCTGTACCATTAAAGTCTATTGCACCTACTTTCCCCCAATCCCCTCCATGGAATTGGTCATTTCCCATAATAAATACTGAATTTTTAAAATAGAATAAAGATTTAACCCCCATTGCTTTTGTCCAGAAAAAATTTGCAGAACTTAATACAATTACCTATAAAAATCACTTCCAAATATTTGTTGATGGGTCAAAAATGAATAAGAAGGTCGCAAGTGGTGTTTTCCTTCCTCACCTGAAAATTGCAATGGGCGAGAGATTATTTAATAATTTATCGATAATGTCTGCTGAGTTAAATGCCATAATCATGGCATTAGAACACCTTAAGCAAAACCAACCTTTGATTGAAAATTCGAATAATATTATCATCTATTCCGACTCTTTATCAAGCCTTGAGTTGCTGGCCTCAGCCAGCAACTCAATATAAGTTGGACATTGACACTTATCATTGTCACAGTATTATTGATAATCTTGCTTCAAGTGGCATAAAAAATTACTTTCAGTACATTCCTAGCCACTCTGACATAAGTGGTAATCATCAGGTTGATGAAATAGCAAAAAATGCTATAAATATTGACCAGCCAAGTGGGAGACCAATTCCAATTAGAGATATTTACCGATGGAGGCTATCAGATATTAATTTTAGTAAGATTAATCCTATCCTTTCCCCCTTTCCCAATAAGTATCTTTCTAAAATTTATCATAGAATTCGTTCTGGAACAAATGGACAAAATTTCCTTGCAGTCTCATATAAGCTTTCTAATTCAAGTGGTTCAATTCTCCTGTCCCCTCTTTGCAGGCATTGTAATATGAATAATGAAACAATTGACCATTGCCTATTTTAATGTAATATGCTGACGTCTGCACAACATATCTTGCTTTGTAAACTGTTAAAATACTTCAAACACCACAAAATCCCACAATCAGCCAAGAGCCTAGCCAACTATACCTGCACACAGAGCATAGAAATCGACATCTATCATCTTATATTTGAACTCCTAGAGTCGAAAGATCTGCTGAAAGATATCTGAATATATCTAATAAATATGAGGCAATCAAGCCAGTAGCTCTGTAGACACCAGAGTGAAGCAAAAGGAAAAGGGCTAAATAGTTTTATTGAAAAGCCCACCTGCTGTTAAATAGAAGAAGAAGATCTTTCTTCTGGCAAAAAATACAAAATTCTACAGTTCTGCAGATAGGAGCTTGAAACCTCTTTAATAGGGTTCTCTGATACGCTAAATCTGATGGTGTGATTTTAATTAAAGTTCTATGACTTTTAGAGGTTGTTTTCCCCTTTTTTCGAAAATAAGGAAAATTTGCTCAGGCGCGTAACTTTTGATGGGTAAGACTAAACTTGATGAAACTTGTATATTTGAGATCAACCTAAAAATCTAATTCTTGTGATGTATCTATTGGTATCAAAATTCCGCTTTTTAGAGTTTCCTTACTTATAGTCGCTCCTTATTTATAGTTCGTTACCACGAACTGTTTGATAAACTTCTTCCAAGCTTTTGATAAATTATAATATTCGTTTTCAATCGAAAGTTTCAGTCCATTCGAATCCAACTGAACCTGTTGGACTTCTAACAACCACGTTCCCAAATTAAAGCGGAAAATTTTTCCTCGAATCAAGAATGTCAAGAAATAAGAAACATGTTTAAGTTTCAGATAAGTTTTCAGTATTAAGGCAAAGATTGTTTTTTTTCGGCATACATTGGAAGAAATCAACACTTTCCTGTGAAATCATGAATGGTGTTACTGGGAAAGGGCATTAGACCTTTCTTTCTGTATTCTATAATACGGGTTGAATTTGGTGCTTTCTTATCGATTTATCTTTAACTTTTATAATTTTTTGAAAAGCTCAAGATCAAAAATCAAACCTCATAGTTTACCGACAAATATAGATACTCCAATTAATGCCGATAAATGTCAACTGAAGACACCAAGATTAAAACCGTATCTTACAGTCGACTGATAAATATCAATCCTCTGATTAATGCCGATTGAAAACCTCAATGTCAAAAATCATATCTGACAATCTACCGATAAATATTGATACTTCGATTAATACCGATTTCAAGTAAATTTTGCTTAAAGATAACCAGAAAATATCTGAAAACCGGTAGGGGGAAACATCCATACTCGGGACAATTTTTTTGATTTGCTTCTTACTCCTTGACACTTTGCAGTGAAGAAACCAAAATTTCTCAGCATAATCTGCATTAATCAAGGAAGATGTTGTCAAGTTTTCAAGTCGTGAAATTAATTTTTTTTTCAAGAAAATATGTTCTTTTAACAACTACCCATTTTGTCCCAAGCATGGAACCGGGCACCACAGATGGGACAAGTGGAAACCATACTTGGGACAGACAATAAAAAAGTTTATTCGATGCAAAACTCTGTTATTTACGTTCACTTGTTCAAAACTTTGCCCACTGTATAATTGTTTTTCAGGATTGAGGCCTGAGATATTCAAAACTTCTTTGGCTGTGATTGCAGGTCTTATTTTATATTTTTTTTTTTGGGAAATTTAAAAGTCATGGATTTCCCTTTTCGTTTTCTGCAAATTTGAAATTTCTATTAACTGCAGCGAATCTGGTATAAACTGAAGCAGGAATATTGCTTTCGAATTGACCACCTGGAGGAAGCATTTGTGGGTATAAATATAAAGATTAACCATTCCGAAATCGTTATAATGATTACCCTTAAAGAGTTCTTCCTGGGTCTTTCTCCAAAACACTCATGAATACTTTATAAGTGGTGCCGAAGTAGGAGTTAGGTAGCTTGTCTATTGTCTTGCGAAAGTCTGGAAAATAATTGTTAAATAAAAAGTTAAATAAAAAGTTAAATGGTGACAAATCAAGAGGAAAGACAAAATGTCCAGCCTGTTTTTTGGTCTGTCCGGGAGGCTCAGGCTTTGGCAAAATCATAACGACTTCGGTAGAACTATACCAGTATGAAGCATCAGTGGGGATGAATTTCAAGAATGGTGCAATCCTCTTGAAATACCAAACCTGCACTTCTTTTTCCTCTGCCATTTTCGAAACAGTTTCACCAACACTGTGGCACTTTCCTTTTTTGGTGTCCTTTTCAAGTACCAAGACAAAGTCTTCAGTGTTCATAGCATCAAATTGAGGGTTTCTCTTAGCTGAAGGTCGTTCCTGAGCACCTGGTTCGAACGATTCAATCAAGTCTACTTCTGTTTTCAGTGAAAAAGGACTGCCTAGGCTTTTTGCTTTTTTGATGAAGGTTTCTAAGAGCTCTCTTAGATTTCCTAGTTTGTCAAAGCATAGCCTCCTCCTCAATCTTCTTCTTTTCAGGAGTACCTGTCAATATTCGACAGAGCCCTTTTTGTTGGCCTCTTGTTGTGGCCTTCCTCGGACGAGCTTTAGGATGTGGTCTTATTATGGCAGGCAAAACACTCTGGTTTGAAGTGTAGGTGATTCGTCAATCATGAGGGACTCCAACCTCCTCTTCTGATTCTGAGGATAGCAAGTCTTCATCTCTGGGTTCCGATGCAGGCTTACTCAGTGGTCTATCGGTGACAGCTGATGGGGAAAAATCGTCATCGACAAAAAATTCATCATTAAATGGGCAAATACCTGTTACTCAAAACCCTGCAGTGATGATGGTTGGGTAAATGAAAGTGGATAAGTAACACCAAGAAACTGCGGAATTTTTGTACAGAGAAACTGGAATATCTGGATTGTTCAACATCCAGTTTGGAATCGCTTTGTTGTAATGGAATTTGAGAGAGTGGAACACTCCAAGATCAAGTGGTTGCAGTTTGTGCAACATGTGTGGAGGCAAGGTCAAAAGGATTACATGATTATCTTTGGATGCCTGGATAGCTTCAACTGATAAATAGGACTCATGATTATCCTTAATAATTAACTGTGGCTTGTCTTGGCTAGACAGTGGTGATGAAGTGAAGCAGAAGCTCGTTGAATACAGAAGCCGAAGTCCAGCCAATGTTGCTAACACATGC
Source organism: Artemia sp. Kazakhstan ARC1039 (assembly GCA_029168905.1). Lineage (NCBI taxonomy): Eukaryota > Metazoa > Arthropoda > Branchiopoda > Anostraca > Artemiidae > Artemia > Artemia sp. Kazakhstan ARC1039. Next base: position 888 of record JAQQPU010008324.1, on the reverse strand, counting down.
AGCAGTACCAGGCGGAGCCCCTAGAGTAATCCTTGGTCTTGTCTTTTTCCTCGGGAAGACAAGTATCGGTGGAATTGAGTTGCCAGCTCCTGAAACACAAGCAAGAATGGTCGTGGTCTGGCCCCTCTCAGCAGAAGTCACCATTCCGACTTGATGGACTCATGTCTCAGCAACAACCTTATGAGGCTTTTGCATGGTAGTTAAGCCACTCTCATCCATGTTCCATATACTTTGAGGAGGGAAAGCATACCTGGTCATGACATCACGAAGCTTGGAAAAGAAGATTCCAACATTGTAGCAATTGAAACTGGTTGCCCTAGATAGGCTAGTTGCTTCAGGCATTCTTAGTGAAAGGCTTGGATTTCGTGACATGAAGCCATAATACCATTTCTTGCCTGATTTTTTCTTGTAATCCCAACTCGAAGGATATGAAAATCCATTTCTTTTTGCATATTCATAGGATAGCTCTCGAACCTCTGATATGCCAAGACCATAATCAAGTTTAGAAGCTTCTATTAAGTAAATTTGGAGTTCGTTTTCCTGGTTAGCAGAAAAAACTATGTTATGCTGAATTTTTGACTTGTATTTGAACATAGCACTTGGATCTTTTTTGATGCTCTTTAAGTACTAACTATGATACCACTGAAGGGATGTTTTGAAAACACTATGGATTGTTGCATCTCGCATGTCACATGGATCTTTTTTGATGCTCTTTAAGAACTGACTATGATGCTTCTGAAGGGATGATTTGGAAACGCAATTAATAGTTACCACATCTCATCTACTCATTTTATATTTGACAACTTCAGTGATGGGAGCCCTAAGCTGCTATAAGAGAGCGAGCGAGAGAGAGAGAGAGAGCGAGAGAGAGAGAGAGAGAGAGAGAGA
>JAQQPU010008323.1:0-36005 GCA_029168905.1 Artemia sp. Kazakhstan ARC1039 | reverse complement strand
TGGGGGGGGGGGGGCTAGTTGCCCTCCAATCATTTTCGACTATTAAAAAGGGCATTAGAACTCTCGATTTCCAATCGAATGAGCCTGTTTTGAAGTTTCTACGACAGCGCCTTCTATAAAAACCTTATATGCCCCCAGGGCATAACTTAAAACCATTGCCCTGAGGGTTGTGGGGGAGTGTCCTCCTCAAAAATATATTTTCTATCTGGAAATCAACTACGCTGAACACAATGGCTATCTTAAAATTTTGATTGGATGTGTTTGGGGGAATAATGGGCGTGGGGGGGCTAGTTGCCCTCCAATCACTTTTGACTATTAAAAAGGGCACTAGCTTTTTGAATTTCCAATCAAATGAGCCTTTTTTGAAGTTTCTACGACAACGCCTTCTATAAAAACCTTATATGCCCCCAGGGTATAACTTAAAACCCTTGCCCTGAGGGTTGCGGGGGAGTGTCCTCCTCAAAAATATTTTTTCTATGTGGAAATCAACTACGCTGAACAAAATGGCTATCTCAAAATTTTGATTGGATGTGTTTGGGGAAATGATGGGCGTGGGGGGGGGAGGGGGCTAGTTACACTCCAATCACTTTCGATTATTAAAAAGGGCACTAGCCCTTTACTTTCCAATCCATTGAGCCTGTTTTGAAGTTTCTACGACAACGCCTTCTATAAAAACCTTATATACCCCCAAGGCATAACTTAAAACCCTTGCCTTGAGGATTGTGGGGGAGTGTCCTCCTCAAAAATATATTTTCTATCTGGAAATCAACTATGCTGAACAAAATGGCTATCTCAAAATTTTGATTGGATGTGTTTGGGGAATTGTGGGCGTGGGGGGGCTAGTTGCCCTCCAATCATTTTCGACTATCAAAAGGGGCACTAGAACTCTCGATTTCCAATCGAATGATCCCCCTTTGAAGTTTCTACGACAACCCCTTCCATATGAAGTGCCTCTGGGAAAAAAAATAATAAATACTAAAACATTGGAGCCGTATGGCCTTTACTTTAGGCAACGCTACAGCGTTGCCTCTGATGACACAAAATTATTTGAACTGCTTTATGGGTTTCACATTCCTCTCTCGTTTTTCTATTTCAGCCCTTAAAGTTGACGTGTTTCAAACTTTTTGATAACATCAGTGAGCTGTAAGGTCTTAAAATAAAGATGAGTTGAAAAAAACGATAATCTTTTCAGAAATATGAAAGATCTTAGACATAGAGTATGGGAAACTATATAGTAACTATATAGAAACTATATAGTTTCCCATACTCATTGATCTTAGATGTAAGATCTTAATTGCTGGGCACACGTTGCTGATTTCGAGAACTGATTTCTAAATCAGCGCCGATTTTAAAAGAAATCGGCGTCGATTTGAGCTCGAAAAATCTTCTAGTTTTTTGCGCCGATTTACAAAATCAGTGCCGATTTTCATCATGATCATCATGAGAAAACATAAAGATACAAATAAATAGTCAGCCAGAGATGTTTGTGGTGAAAGACCCCGCTATTGAGCTGAGAAATAAACTGAGAACTATGTTGATATCAATCATGCAACTATTAATAAACTTCAGTTGACTATTTGTGTCCATGATTTTTTGTTTGAAAATCTCGTGCAACAAATTTTTCTTTCAACAAATTTTTCTTACCGCTATCGTTTATGAAGGTCTAAATTGGGTCAAAGCTTCCCAAATTTTCGTTGATAATTTTCCCAAATTTTGTTGATTATTTTCCCAAATTTTTCACATGTTTGTAAAAAATTTGGGAAAATAATTGACGAAATTTGGGAAAATTATCAACTAAAATTTGGGAAAAATTATCAGTGAAAAATGGGAACAGTAGTCCAAATCGGGTCAAAACGTTATACAGTTCCGTGTTGACATACCTTTCAAGCATTGTGAAGTGCACAAAACCCATCTCCGTTTCGACTCGATTTAGACCTTCATAATCATGTGTCCACTGATACTGAAATCGGTTTCCGAAGTCAGCTACGTGTGCCTAGCCCTAAAAAACGGCCCTATAGATTCAGGTGTTAGTTGAAAGAAGAACAAAACTTTAATCGTTTAATTTCATCGTTTTCAGCCCCAAATTCCGAAACTTTTGGCTTAAATGGTTGGAAAGTTAAGTCTCATAAATAAAATATTTATTGGTGATGTATGTTAAGTATAAGTTGTTCTGGTTCTATAGAAATCAGTGTCTTAGCTAAATTTCGTCTTGTTAAAGTTCTACTTTTGGCTAGCCTATTTTGGAAAGGAGATAGGCCTAGATTAGGAAAATGAAACTTCCATGGATGTTTCTACAGGCTAAAGTATGTCCTGGGAAGGTATTTTGAAGTACCTACCTCCACTCCTCACTCTAGAGGGTCCTGAAATTTGCCCACATGACAGGTAGGCCTATACCTATTGAAATTTTGACAAAACAACATTTTGCCCTAATTTTCAGTTATCAGTTTCTTTTTCTCTGGCTTTAGTTCTGGGAATGCGATCCTATCATTTGTGAAGAATTTTAAGCCATTTTAATGTTTCTTTTCAAAATTTAGGAAATATAGGCTATTTGCATATCTTTAAAGCATTATAAATTGGGATTGAAAAAAGTTGTGAAGCTGAAAACAATTTGGTTAATATCTACCAAATCATATTTTTGAGTTAGGAATAAAGTGAATACACCATTTGATGCCTTTTTTATGCTGATTACAAATATAATAGGCCTAAGCATTTCTATCGGAAATGAATTTCAGCCCTTCCCTATGTAGGCTATACCTAACCCAACCTAACCTAACCCTGAATTGGTATATATAGAGGGGGGGGGGACTGAAAATCTATATCATTCAGGTGTACTTCAGATTTCAGCTGGATGCTGTCTGTGTTGGTACCAAGGGCGCTGACAGAAAATTTTCTAGGGGAGGGGGGGGCAAATGCCAAAATATCAGTGGTGGTTGGGTAACAGGGAATATATTTCAGGAATTTTGTTGTTGTAGGAATAAGTTTATTTTTAGATGGTTTAGGAAAAAAGAGCAATTAAATTGCATGCAAAATGAAACAAAATACAGTAAATTTTAAACCACAAGAATTCCTGGGAAAGGGATCAATTTGTTTAATCAATATTATATTCAATTATTGTGCATTTTATCTTAAAAGAAAATCAAACTCAAACCAAAATTACAGAAAGATTGCTTTTGTAGATTATAACAGATGTAGACATGTCTTTATGCAATTTTCTACACCTTAGAATAGTTTACAGAAGGAGTAGAAATGCTTAAAAATCATCATGCCTACATAGATACCACATTTGGGTTTATAATGGCTATGTAAAATGTACCTCTTTCATAACAGGACAATTCTCCCCCTCAAACTTAAATCCCTTATATATTCAGACATTAAAAAAATAAATAGAATAGCAAAAGAAAAACAAAATTTAAACTTACTATCCAGTTATCAAAATGACCCTCTTTCTTTTTATTGCCCTATTCAACTAAATACAATGAAAAGATTCAAAAAATTTTGTCACAAGAGAATCTTATCAAACAGTTTATGATAAAAAAAACTGGAAGTAAAAAGTGACTTGGACCAATATTCACCTAAACTAAAAATGGAATTCTCATGACAATTATTAGACCGGCAGTATTGGCTTTTGGTGCTGATTCTAAATATATAAAATTCTTCCAGTTTATTGTTACCCACCCAAAACCAAAAATCTGAGAAAATTTGCCTTATTTTTGAAAAAAGGGGACCCCCCCCCCAAAAAAAAAGCAAGAGATCTGATTAAAAATCTATTTCTTAGATACACTATATAAAAGAACCCTACCCTGGAGGTTTCAAGCTCCAATCTTGAAAATGTGGAATTTTGTATTTGTTTTTTTTTTCCTGTGGATGATTGTATCAAACCAAAGGTCCAAGATAATTGGGAGGGAGCTCATTGAAATGTAAATTTAAAGCTTTATTTTTAAGTGACTGTACAGATTGGACCAGGGGAAAGTCTTGTTTTCTTGCTATTTTAGGGCACAAGACTACAAATTTACCCCAAAGAGGATGAATTTGCCTTCATTTTAAAACTCTGTGAAGCTAATTGATTTAAAAGTATGAATAACTATATTTTAGACTTTCCAGTTGTAAAAGAAGTAATGCCACAGGGCAGGAGTACTAGATTCAACCAAGTTGATTTGCTTTATTTGTAATGAAATTAGTCTACATTTGGCAATCTGTATTTACATATCAGCTATAACAAGGGGGAGGGGGAGTCATTGTTTAGATGGGGCAGGTTGGATTTCTAAAAAAGTATATTTTAATGGAAAGTGCTTACTCTTCATGAGGCTAGATAAATGTTGAAAGAGGTGGGGGGGGGTAGGAATTAAATAAGTTGTTTCTCTATACAGCTAAAATGTGACATTCCCATTTCTACCAGCACAGAGGTGAAAAAGGCAAGGCAGGTCACCATCAGCCCTGCCAGGAAATTTTTTTGGGGTGGCAAATACTGCAAGGAACTTAGTTTTCAGCAATTTTAAATGATATTATTTTCTTTTTCTATTTATATGAAGTATTTCAATGTATTTAAACAAATGTGTGTAATGTATTTATCAATAAGAAAATCCTATTGTAGAGGTTGTGATGGCTTCAGTTATGTAGAAGATCAAAAGTCTAACAGAATTTCCATCCATACAAACAATAATACTACTTTTCATCCAGCTAAAATTCTTTTATAGTAATATTATCAAGGACTATTTATCAAAATTACTATTCATCACCAATTTTTTAAGTATATTCAAATTTTATCCAAAATTGAAAATTTAAACATAGGATGGTACTAATACACATACACTTATTGATTTACACTTTTTAAAAGCAAATTAACTAGGGATTCAAGGGACAGGTACCTCAAATTATATCTTGGCTAGACCTGAGTATGACTTGGAAAACAAGAATACTCCTTTTCATCCTGGTTATGATTTGGAAAAGAATCAGAAATTGAATAAAAAAAAGAGCTTTTCAACTGAAAGCAAGAAAGAGATTTGAAACCTATTTCAACAGATTATTCTTTATATGAAAGGGACTGTCTCCTCTTTATCTCCTTACTCTTTACTGTGAAGTTTGGCTTTTTTTCCAAATTTTTAGGAAAATTGGAAAGATAAGATTTTTTCAAAGCACTAAAAATACTTTTTTTTTAATGAGCAAGGTGTTGAGAAGGGGGCAGTTCCCCTGATATACAGAATAATTTATATTTGTTTTAAGTTTTAAGCTTGCTCCTTACTTTAGTTGAAAACCCTTTTCTATTTATTTAATTACATTTCACAAAACTGTAAAGTTATATGAATACAGTACTTGTGGTACCACAGAAAAAAAAAAGTATTTCAATGTTCTCTGTTTGTATTTTGATGGGTAATCAAACAGTTTGTGGTAATTAACTGCAAGTACAGAGTAACCTGGCTCAGTAGTAACTGAAACTCTAAAAAATAAATTTTGATACTGATTGATATATCAAAAGAATTGGCTTATTATGCTGATTCCAATAATATAAGTTTCATTAAGTTTATTTTACCCATCAAAGACTACAAGCCTGAGAAAATTTGTCTGATTTTTTAAAAAAGGGGAAAGACCCCCTTGGAGTCATATAATTGTAATGAAAATTACACCATCAGATTCACCATATCAATCATTTCTACTGAAGAGGTTTTAAGCTCATATCGGAAAATAGTGGCATTTTTAATTTTTGCCAGAAGAAAGATCACAGATGCATGTTATTTGCTGTTTTGTTTTTCCAGGCGTGATTGTATTGACCCAGTGGGCCTAGACTGTTGAGAGAGGGCTCATTCTAATGGAAAAGAAAGGTTCTAGTGCCCTTTTTATGTGACCAAACTAATTGAAGGGCAACTAGGCCCCCTCCCACACCACCTTTTTCCGAAAATCGTCCAATGAAAATTTTGAGATAGCTTTTTTCTTCAGCATAGTTGAAAGGCACAGTAACTATGTCTTTAGAGATAAAATGACCCCCTACAGCCCCTGGTGAAAGGTTTTTAAGTGATAAATTTACCCAGTGTTTTATTTGTTATTGGGAATATGTATACATTTTTTGGGTTGGGAGGGGAGGAAGAAATTTCTGCTGGAAGGATTTTCCATGGAGAGGGAAGTTTCCAGGGGATGAACTGTTAAGGGAGAAATTTTACACTTGGTGAATTTGCCAGAATTCCCATAAAAAATTTCTTTATATGTTCTTTACCAATTACCTTTTTCTTTACCAATTCAATTTTAGGCATGGAGATGTTAAGGGTAATTGTCCAGGGTAAATTCTTGCCAGGATTGAACTGCCCAGAGAATATTTCTGTGAAGAGGGGGATTTTTTTGCAGAGGTGGAGCCAGTTATCCTGGCATTATTTAAAAAACGATCAGAAATTAAATAGAAAAACAAGTTTTATTCAACTGAAAGTAAGGAGCAACATTAAAACTTAAAATAAACAGAAATTGTGACATATATGAGGGGGTTTGCCCCCTCCTCAACACCTTGCCTTTTATGCTAAAGTTTAAATTTGGTCCCAGTTCTTTAAAAACAACTCCTGAAACACAAAGGTTGTTTAGTTAGAACAATATGTAACTTTTTTTTCAATGTGCCAAAAAACTGTAGTGTGGAGAGTGAGGTATTAAGGAGTGGGGCAACCCCCCTCATATACGTAATAATTTCTGTTTGTTTTAAGTTTTAATGTTACTCCTTACTTTCAGTTGAAAAAAACTTTTTTTATTATTTAATGAAGCTTAGAGACAAACATTTTTCGAAAGGCAATTTAAAAAGTATGTCAATTAAAGTAAAAGTATATAAAAATGGAAAAAGTAATTAGTTAAAAAAATTACGCAAAACAATAGCCTACTTACAAAAACTAAGACATAAACTCCCAGTGTTCAGTTCTGTTGAGCAATGCCAAAGCGTTGGACAGATATTTTTTAACAATATTCACAGTTTCAAACTTGTTTATCAAACATCAAAATATCTAATACCTTTAGACTAAATTGATTATAAAAAGTACTGCATTATCAAAGTAGTTTGTTCAAATTAAAACATTAAAACTAAGATTAAGAAAATCAAATAAAAAATTTTAATTCAATATTTTTGAATACCAAAAACCAATATATATGACACCTTTATACTTCATAACTGTTGCCAGCATATTCTTACTGAAATTGCCCCTCATTAAGTTGTTTTCCTTGCGTTTTCTTTAATTATACAAACTTTCTTGTGTACTAATAACTGCACTAATTAGTAATAAACAAATATATATTTAGGATCACCATAAAAAGCTGATTCTTTGATTGAATGTTATCAATAGTTAGACTTTTACACTTTTATTATAGGGTCAAAATCTATTGGAAGGCAGGGGAGGGCATGCCTCCCCCCTGCCAGTGCCCATGGCTGGTACTCTGCATTATATACTCAATTACAATTACAAAGAGTAGCAGAAACAAGACACAGCTTTTTTTTAACTCCTGACAGGATGCAGAAGAAATGGGTTTGGCCACTTGGTGTCTTTAGACAACACTTACTGTCTTCAGAGAGAGCAATGATCAACAAAATTATCTTTTCAGGGATTCTGTTTTGCAGGAAGACCTTTCACAGACTCTGGCAGTCCACTGAGTCAAATTCCTTTTCAAAATCAGTGAATATCATATATATCTTTTATTGTCACTTATCTTTCTTTTATGGGTAGCCATAAAGTAAATATCAGGTCCACACAAGAAACAGTTTGATCTGAATCCATGTTTCTTGTCATGGAGGTGTTTGTCAAAGTAAGTGCTGATTCTCTGCAGTAAAACGCGTGATGACAATTTGTTGGGTATAGAAAGCAGGCAGATTCCATGCCAGTTCCCTGAGATGGTTTGCATCCCCTTTCTTGAAGATCATCACTGGTGATATCATACACAGCTCTTGAGTCACCTGTCTTCACTGCTTCTTCTGCTTGCACTGATTTCTGCTGAATCAAATTTCCCTGGCCATTTCTGGCACTCTTTATCACTGCTTTATCCATGGCTCTATATTCTTTGTTTCTTTTGATCTGAGATAAGTCTTTGGGTGGTTCGGGACATGTCTTTTGGATAAGGGATGCTTTTAATGTTTTCCTTTATTCTATTTAGTACCAAGTTTATTCAGACAGCAATTGGTCCTTTGGACTCTTAGTGCAGCCAATAGTGGCTTTTGCAAGATTGCCAAAGCAGAACTTTATGCTTTCCCAGGTTTGTTTGCTGTCACATAATCTGGTAAAAACAGTGCTTCAAATCTATTTGGTACCTCCAGCTTAAAGGCTTGCTTGAATTCTCTCATGCATAGTTTATCTGAGTCAAAGGTCAGGTTTGAGGGAGCTTTTCAGCGCTTTTATTTCTTTTTAATTTGAAACAGATTTGCTGCCATAAGGTTGTAGTCAGAGTCAACATCAGTTTCTCTGTACCCCCTGTCAGGTACACTTCATCTCTACTTCTAAGTGGAGATATACTACTGCTGCCAGTTTTGCATGTGTGTCCATGAACCAAACTTTTAGGATTCTTGATCATACTGGCGTTCACTGCAGTAGAGCTTGAAAGGTTTGATTAGTCATGACAAGGACAACACTGAATTTACGTTTCTATCCAGATCCGCTATGGATAATAGCTATATTTCGTCCAGTTTATTTGATCCAGAACCTAGCCACCAAACCTCTGACAAAGCCAGAAAGTCAAGGTGATTATCTTCCAGGGCTCTCAGCTGTTGCTTAGTCTTGGAAGCTTGAGACATTATGTAGGTGTTCCATAAACCAAATCTAAGGTGTTGTTTTGTATTCATAAATCTTGTCTTTGGGTGTGCAAATAGTCATCATCAAAAGAGAGTGTGATCCAAGGCTCAATTTTGGTGTCTCAGTTGCAATATTGTGTTCTTCTGAGGCAGATCCCTGAGGTCGAGGGTGTGGGTTGCAAGCCCACTACCCAACCCTTCTCATTTAACAGGTATAGGTCTATCATGCTCCCATGACCTCTGCCAGCCATGGTTCCTTACATGGCTATCATGACCTCTGCCAGCCATGGTTCCTTACATGGCTGGGTTGGGAAAGTAAGTGTTATGTAAGTAACTGGAAAGGAGGTTAGTGGTGTCTACAAAATATTATAGGAAAGTAAATTGTTATGATTCTGAGTTTTTTTTTTCTGAGTAGTGAAAATGATTTCTCTTTTGACATAGATTAATCAAAAAGTTTGTTTTTATCCTTAAAGGGTTTACCTTCTTAAGATACCATGTTAGTAAATTTTGTGGACTTGATAAAATCACTAAATAGGCCAGATTTAGCTTGCATAGCTATTAATTTTGTAGCAATATGTTACTCTGCCTTAGAAGTCAGTGGTTAATTGAAAAACACCTCTTGTTTGTTAGTGTAGTATCCTAATTTGCTCTCCTTCATTTTAGGACTATAGTGGAATGAATTTTCTGAATAAGCACACTAACATTTAAATTCCTGTGAAGTATTTCATAATTATAGTTTTGAAGCCAGGTTAAAATTAAGAAGGAAAAGCAAAAATGGACAAACCTGGATCATTATATGAAAATACAGTGAAGGTATGTATTTTCATGAACTTTGGCATGTGATGCTTTTTAACTTACTGCCCAATATCCAACTAATTCCAGATTTTCCACAAAAATTGAAGCTGGGAATCAGACATCATTTTTATTTGATTTTTGTTTTGTTCAATTTTCAAATGAAAATAAAAAAAAAAAAAAATCAAAATATCTGGGACCCTAAACTGACTGTCCCAGATATTTTCATTCATTCAACCTTGAACCTTTTTGTTTCAAGTGGCGTGGAATCCTCACCAGTGGCCCTCCCCCAAAACAAACGACCCACTTTAAGAAAATATTTATGTCCCCCAACTTCCTTTATTTTACAAATAAATCTTAAGCAATTCTTACAATATCTGTATTTACTTCTATAATTTTAATTGTGACTTTGCATTCCTTTTTTATTAGGGGGGGGGGGGGCTGCTCATACCAAAATTTAAAAGACTTTAAAACGCTTGGGTGATCTGGGCTGCTGGTGTCATTGGTTTATCAAAAAGACTCAGCCAAGTAGTTCTTTGTTGACTCTTTCTTATTCTTTACTAACTTTTACTGCCAAGTAGTTCTTTGTTGATCCTTTCTTATTCTTTACTAACTTTTACAGCCAAGTAGTTCTTTGTTGATTCCTTCTTATTCTTTACTAACTTTTACAAAAAGTAGGACAGAAAAACACTTGTTTAATTTAAATAAAGCAGTGGAACAAAACAAAAGATANTTTTTTTATCTTTTGTTTTGTTGCATTTAAATTAAACCTGTTTTTTCTCTCTTAATTCTTGTAAACGGAAAAGCAGTGTGGTCTAAGGAATTATTTGCTACTTTTTGTTAATTCTGTGCAAATATACTAAAGAGTGATATTAATGAGTTGACTACCACCTTTGCTTTCAGTTGATATTAGCAATTAATGAAATGCTGCCAGACCAATGTCGCCAATTCTAGAAATGTTTGGGGGAATGTATTTTTCAAATACATTTATGCTTTTTGTGGGGTCAGATATATATATTTTTTTCATTTTTAGTTGTTTCTGTAAAATCTGATTTTTGATTTGTGGTATGTATAAAGATATGAGAAATACCTTTTTGATTTGTCAATATTATGTAGAGAGAAATAGAGTTGCATTATGCCTAATAGCTGTTTGCCTTGTCTATGGATTTATTATGTAATCACATGCTAGATATTATATAAATAAAATATAGCAACATGCTAGTAGTCATCTACCATGTTTGATGTTGGATGTTTTGTTTCTTTTTTTTTTCATGAAAATACCAAAACCAATTACAGGTTTTTTTTAATGAAAATAAAAAAATTCAAAATTTAAAGGGGGAAATAAGAGAGGGGGGCAAATTTACCCTCCCTCTCACTGGGGTAAGTCGATATTCATGAGCTGGAGTGAATTAGTCAGAAGGAACACAAATCTCGGCGTCTTGTGAAAAGTGCTTCTAGCTGATGGTTTTTGTGCCAAGTTTAAATTATTGCCCTCATGGCTTTAGATTGATCTAAGAATTTCACTGCTTTCTTGATTTTGGATATCAATATTTCCATAAAAACAAAGAGTGAGACAAATCTCAAGATGAAGGAAACACACAGGACTACAGCCAGTAGGAAAAGAAAACCTTTTTTTATCTTTAAGAAAATATGTTTTAAAGCAATGGCCTAATTTTCCGATATAGGGATCACTGTGGAAGTAACCATGTTGGTCGTTGGTGACCAACTACTAAAAATAGGAGACATCCTAGCAACATAGATGGTTTGCTTGACTTGTAATCCTATGTCTTTCAGGGCGGATGTTCAAATCCTGGTGTTAAATAATAGGGCGGATGGTCAAATCCTAAATTAAACAATAAAAAAGAACAGTTTTTTCGTGTGAAAGTGAGAAGTGTTTTTAAAGAAATTTAAGACTATAGCATAAAAGCGAAGGGTAAGGAAGGGGTGCTCTTACTCATTTACGGAACAATTTGTGTTCTGGTAATGGGAATTGTCCGGGGTATATTTTCACCAGGACTGAATTGTCACAAAGAGTAATAGAACTTGTAATTTCCAATCGAACGAGTCCTTTTTAAAGTTTCTACGAAAACTCCTTCTTTACGAAGTACCCTGGCTTAAAAAAAAAGAAAAGAAAAGAAAAAAACACTGTGCCCACATCGTTCTTTATTTGGGCAGCGCGATTGCACAGCTAATGATCTTTGGACTATTTTTGAACAAATGGCTATCCCAGATTTCTGTCAGTTACATTTCGGGAAAATACGATGTGTGTGTGTGTGTCGGGGGGGGGGGGTAACCTCCTTCCGATCACTGATTCTTATAAAGTGTACTAGAACTTCTGATTACCAATCCAATGAGTCCTCTTCTAGGTTTATACGAGCACCCTTTCTATTTAAAAAAACCTTATATGGCCTTAGGGCATAACTTGCAACCCTTGCCATGAGGACTGTNATTGTTCACACTAAAATTCAGCATAACCACGTTTTTATTCCAAAATTTATCGTTATTGTTAAAATCTCCCTTTAGTCTACCTGCTTTGAACCAAACCGATTAGAGAAGTAAAAAATACCTAAAGGTTGAATATTTGCTTCTAAAATAAGAAAACAATATGTTAATTGGCTAATTTAATGCTAATTTATAGTTTAATTTGCTCTGAAATTTGAAATAATAAATTTAACGACTAGGACACAGTGCAATTCAATAATGTAGCTGCTATACTTCAAACAAATGACTAAATCTCTTTCAATGACTAAATTTCAGTTGAATTAAAATCGAATATCGTTTAGAGTTTCCAAATATTTCCTTACTCTATTTCAGAATGATTTTTAATTCTACTTGAAAACGATGAGTACTTCTGATATAGCCACTTACTGATTCGGAAATGGTAACCATTATCTCGATTTGGCTCATCTTAAATGGCTATTTTGAAAACCAATTTATGGAAAATTCGAAAAACAGCATAAACCCCTAAAAAATGGTGTAAGTACCTATTGATTTTAGGGAAACTAATTTAACCCCTCTTTGAGAAAGCTGATAAGAGTGAGTGCGGTGTAGCCCATGCTATATTTTCTATTGTAGACGTGTGTGCACAGGGACAATGGAGAGGGATGTTCACCCTTCCACTAGAGATTGGTCCAAAGATCTCCCCTGGAAAAATAAAAAAATAATGGCCGATTTTTTTTTGTCTGTGACAACTGCTGCTTTGCAATTCACTGTTTTAGAGCAGCTTTTAACTAATCCTAATGCTAAACCTTCTTGAATGTTGTTGCTATGCTTCAAATACCAATTGTTATTCACAGCTGATTACACGTTTTTGTTAAAGGAAAAATGAGGAAAAGACAGCCAGCTACGAAAAAATCAAAGACAGTCCAGTTTGTTAACTATTATGATACAGCAGAAGAAGCCAGAGACTGTGTGAAGGGGAAGACTGGAATTGTATATCATAAACGTAATGCTGAAGATTTGTGCCTGTGGTATAGCTCTTATGCTGAAGAAACGGAAAATCCACAGCCAATTAAAAGTAATTTTGAGCTTGAGCTTATTGATAGATGCCAGCGAGTTCCTTCAAGGCCTGCCTCTGAAGAAGAAATCCTGGGGCTTCATACTGAACTGAAAGATGAAGTGGTACGAAACAAAAGTAGTTTAAAGTATGATGGCATTTTTACCCGCCTTTCTATATATAAAATGCCATTACTAGCAGCAGGATCAACAATAGACTTGATTAGTTCCATTGTCAAAGGAGAAGTTATTAATGGTATGGATTTGGTGCCTCCTTTCGAAGAACATGCAATGCCAAATGAAAATTTTGGATACCTTTTTTTCAATAATGTTGCTAATGCAGCCAAACATGCTATTGGTAATTTTAATGTTAAAAGAGTTGCAATTATTGATTATGATGGGCATCATGGCCGAAGTACACAGTACATGTTTGACGAGGACCCACGTGCCTTGTACATATCGGTGCATCGTTTTTGGCCAAAACTAAAAGAATCGAACTCAGATTATAGTGGTTTGGATATCGGTAAAGGAAAACATATAGACATACCTTTGAATGACATTGGCATAAAAAATGACGATGTAGCTGCCATTTTTTTTCAAATTATGCTTCCTGTATTAACTGAGTATAATCCAGAATTAGTCATTTTTTCTGCTGGTTGCTCTAAAGGTGTTATGAAGGTTACTCCTGCATTTTATGCTCACATGACATCAATGCTTATGGGGTTTGCAAAAGGCAAAGTTGCTGTGATTTTAGAGGGTGACTAATCCAATGGATCTCTATCAGAAGCAGCTGCCCTCACGTTGAGATCCCTCTTAGGTGACTCCTGCCCAAAATTAATTGACGAATTCAAAGATCCATCAGATTTGAATACAGAAAACGGCGTCAAAAATCATTGGAAATGTTTGAATAACATACTCTGTGATAAACATGAAAACTATCCTACGTGTGATTGCCAACCTTCTCATTCAGATAAAGCACTCAAACGGCTTGACAACGCAATTGACCCCTCAGCACTGTACCCTACATTACGTAAAGTAGACAAAAAACTATGCTTTGCATTCGATAAAGAAATGATGAAGCACGAGGATCCAGCTGATATTGGCAAACGAAAAGACGAGAAACACCTAGAAGCTCCTAAAAGAATTTCGTCCATTTACAGCAAATTCGAGGAATTTAATCTTATTGACAGGATGATAAAAGTGGACAGCCGACCTGCTTGCAAAAAGGAACTGCGTGTTCATAGTTCAAACCACATTGAACAAATGCACAAAACAAGTACTATGACTTCAAAAGAGTTAAAGACTTGTTCCAATGAATATGAAGATGTATATTTCAATAATGCCCCTAACAGATGCGCTCTTTTTGCTGCAGGAAATGCCATAGAGGTAGTTAAATGCATTATGTCTGACAAAGCTCAATCCGGTATCGCTATTATTCGTCCTCCGGGGCACCATGCAGAAAGGGACAAAGCCAGTGGATTTTGTCTATAATAACACTACTATCGCGGCACAGTACGCACTGGATAAATTTCAACTGAACCGTATTCTCATTGTTGACTGGGATATACACCATGGTAACGGAATACAGCATATGTTTTACAAAGACGAACGAATATTATATATTTCTATTCATCGCTATAATGACGGTACATTTTTCCCTTTTTTGTCAGATGCTAATTATACTTATACGGGTGAAGGCAAAGGCAAAGGTTTCAACATTAACCTTCCATGGAATGAAAAGGATGGGGGAATGGGGGACGTAGAATACTTGGCAGCCTTTCACAATATTGTACTTCCCGTCGGTTACGAATTCAATCCTGAGCTTGTACTTGTTGCATCAGGGTTGGATGCAGCAAGAGGTGACCCACTTGGCAAATGCCTAGTAACACCCGAGGGATATGGACGGATGACACAACTTTTATCAACGCTTGCTGAGGGAAGGATGGCTGTTATATTGGAAGGAGGTTATAATCCAGAAGCCGTTAGTTACTCCATGACTATGATAGCGAAAGCTCTGTTAGGGGATCCACTGCCATCTCCAGTTGTTGACCGTGCCTTGAAGGAAACGGCAAGGCAGTCAATCTACAACACTTTGAATGCACACCAGAAATATTGGATGTCATTAAAGGTAAGTCTTGAATTTTTTACTGTTTATTACATCAGTTTTTTAATATTTATTATATAATTTTTCAGTGTTTATTGTGTTTACAAAATGGAATGTGATAACAATACATCCAATATATTTAATTTTCATGATAATTAAATATTTTCAAAATTTTATAAAGTGTGAAGTTGCCCATCAAAAGGCATTAGTATTGTGCAATTTCCATAATTTTAGCACAGAGGGTGAAACACCCCAAAAAGGGGACTTTCTTGATAAAAATTTGCAATCAGATTCATTTTGTCAAAGAGCCCTCAACTGGAAGTAAATCCCCTTTGTTCAAAACACAAGGTTTTGTGTTTTTCCTGAGCAGGGGTGCAACTTCGGTTTTTTTTTTCTTTTTAGGTTTGGTTTTAAGCTCAAACGGGCTTTGAATACGCTCGATAACGTTTTAAGTTGCAGTGGGGTTAAAACAAGAAAGCGGTTTATTGTAAATTCACTTAAACAAGCTTAAATTAAACTTGGTACCAATTAGTGAAACTGTTATTCCTTCCATCCGAAAGACCCCTGTTGAGTGTTGTCTGATGTAAGCTCTTTTTCAAATCAATAAAGTTTCATCTACTTTACCATTCTTTTTCAATCATTTTCTCTTTAATCCTTAACGTGGTCAGAAAATTATTATTGTTAAATATAGTAAGGAAAATCTATTTCGAATGAATTTTTGGCGAGTTGTTTTCAACTCCAGAAAGAAACTTGTCAAAACAAAATAGACAGAAAAAAGGGATGAAAAGTGCTATATATTTTTCTTTGGTTTTACATAAGTACAGTAATGCCAGAATTGTCTTTCAAAGTTAGAATCTCTTTAAGGTGACCATTAGCCAGTTCAGAAACTACTATCAACGCTTAATCAGTAAGTCTTAGGGGAGGGGGGGCAAAGGGTAAACCTCTAAAAAGCTGAAGAGACTACATGTTTGTATTTGATATTTTCGAAAGGTAATGGTGTAAAAGTCCATCTGTTCTTGAGTAAATTGAGAGCTAATAATTTACCATTTAAATAATTCCTTTTTTGTTAACTTAGGAAGCATAACTTGTCAATTGGTTTTCAATTATCAAATGTGTATGTCTGCCATTAGCCTGATCTCTATAATTTCCATCCTTGCCTATATTCCAGCAGCTGACTTGAAGCAAAGAGGGTCTTTCGAGATTAATTGCTTGATGACTTTCATAACAGTTATCAACAGTTTGAACGAAAAGGCTTGTAGACAGGGATTCCAGTGGAGAAGGAAGGGGGATTGAGAAGTGTATGTTTGTTACCCGAACCCGTCACATTCATTATTATTTGTTTTTTTCTATTCGTTATCCATTTTCTATTCGTTTTTAGTTGCCCCTTTACTAGCTATAACAATCAGACTACAACAACAATAATTAGTAATAACAATAAAATTATAGCAGTTTTTGCCAATAATCTGGAACCGATTCTTCAAACTACACAAATGTAAACGCAACCGTCGATATTGTCATGCCCAATGCCCAACGGCACATCTCATATCTTTTTTTATTTTACAGGCGAGCGAATAAAAAGTTCTTCAGCTTTTCGTGAGAATAGCTGTTTACTGAAAGGTGTAAATAATAAAAATCTGTAGGTTTCACAATGTGCAGGCGGAAAACCTAGCTTTTTCTATGCATGGTTCATAAAATTATATTCGGTAGTCTTTGCGCTAGAGGGGCCGAACCATTATTTGTTCTAATCAAGGCAAATATGCCCTACCTCCTATGGAGTAGATAAGCCCTTTGGTTTTTTAAATGAAGATGTTTTAGTGTAGATTACACAACATTCTGGAAAATTCAAGTGGCTTTTATTTGTATCTACTACATGTCAGCTTTAAACTCTCCGACTGATTCTGGCATTAGTTCTTAGTACGTTATCATGTGTTTGTACTTGTTTTGCAAATCATTTTTTTTTTTTTTTTAATCTGTGTACCATATACTTCTTCATCTCTCTGAGTACTTGTTCAGGTTTTGTCAGCTGGTTTAGTGTCCTTACATTCCAAAATCCAAATTTCGTATTAGTTTTTGCTGTCATAAATCGTGTCCGTGGGCGTGCTGAGGTTGTCGTCAAATTGTGTAGTGGGGTATCCGAGGCTATCATCGCTGTTTCTTTTGCAATTTGGAATTTTACGGGGATAGGTCGCAAGCCCATCGCCCAACCCTCTTCATTTTACGGACTTGGGACC
Source organism: Artemia sp. Kazakhstan ARC1039 (assembly GCA_029168905.1). Classification (NCBI taxonomy): domain Eukaryota; kingdom Metazoa; phylum Arthropoda; class Branchiopoda; order Anostraca; family Artemiidae; genus Artemia; species Artemia sp. Kazakhstan ARC1039. Next base: position 18,646 of record JAQQPU010008323.1, on the reverse strand, counting down.
GTAGGATGTTTGAGATCACGTGGGTGCAATTTAGTGGAGTGCCTCCCTTAGACCATTTTCATGCGTTCGATACCTGTGAAATTTGTAAAATATATTTCAAATGTAAAATATAGAAAAATAAAATCAAATTTTTTTAGACTAATCCAAAAGCTGATGAAGTTCGATTATTGGCAGATGAGTGGCTAGAAGACGGGCTTTGGTGCTGGGAGAGAAATAAAAAGATTGGCAAAAATTGTAGCGTGGAATTTTTTTATTTTGGCTATATTGATCCTAGTATTGTTGGTGGCTTACTTAGCATTCTGTTTCTCTTTCTAGTTTGTTTGTCTAGTGTGTACAAAGTCATCAGAAGAGGCCCCTTTAACTCCTCCATCTACGCCCATCATGTCAAAAGACGGTGATGGAGCTGAAAGATCCTTTTTTGGCTCAATGGCCAAAGGTGCAAAATCTGCCGAAGTCTCAAAGGCAAAATCCATCGACCATCGACCAAAGGATATTGTTCCCGAAATGCGTAAGGCTAATGAGGAGGCTGCCAGTAGTAAGCAGTTTGTTGAAGAAAAGACTGTCACAACAAAAGAAACGATCGACAAAACAGCTTCAGAAGCAGCAGAACGTGCTGAAAAAGCTGAGAATGAAGGAAAGGAACAAACTAGGAGTGCTAAAGCTGAAGTAGAAAACGTTGCCGAAGTGTTGAAAGAAGCAGTTGTAGATACCGCTGTGCTGTTGAAGAAATCTCCCGAAGGAAAAAACAAACAAGATGAGGATAAAACCATAGAAGTTGTCGGAAAAGCTAAAGAGAAGGCTGGGAAAGCTTCTGCAGATGCAGGTCTAAAATTACAAGAAATAGAAAAAGCAAAGCAAGTTGCTGCTGAAGTGACGTATTTTGCAACTTAAGCGGTTGATGAGATTGCGAAGAAGGCTGACGACAAGCTTGTTACAACAATCAACGTCAACAATGAATCTCTAATCCCTGCCCTAGAACACAACTCCGAAGGCTTTTCCGCGACGTCACGGCAGGTAAGAAGCCTCTTGCTCTTCTCATTCTGTGCTTATGCCTCATTAGAGATATTTAAAACATAGTAAAAACTATCATTTGAATAAATATATATGTATCGAATTTGAAGAGAAGATACATGGATGAAAAATCAGAAAAAAATGAGCTAAAAATTTGACACCGAACATCTTAAGAAGGCGTAGCTTTCTTTTTTTAGGTGTAGTTGTCTTTGGGGTATCAACACGTTTTTTTTTTTTTTTTTTTTTTTTTTTTTTTTTTTTTTTTTTTTTTTACCGTTGAAAAACATTGTCAAGTCTAACCAATCAGTTTTGTGTGTTTATTTTCTTAGTACCACACTGACAAAAATGTGCCAATGCACCAGTGGCAGTGTGAATGTGTAGAGTACTTTATAATTTTCAAACAATTTAAAGAGAAATCTTCGATAATTGGAGTTTTCAGATATAAATAGACCTAAAATGGATTCAGGCCCCAAAATTTTTTTATTTTGATGTCTTCGGTACTATAAAAATATACCATGTCTGATAACTCACAAAATCTAACCCTTTTCTTTAAAGAATGTTGATTCTCTTATCTTTATTCGGTTTTGACTACTTGCTAAACATTCTCACTAACATTATTGTTTAGTTGTCTCTGTCTCATTTCAACTACCAGTACATTGACTTTGTTCGAAAAAGGAAGCTCAACAAGCTAAAATAATTAATTTCAAATGGATTATAGTCTGACGGGAGCAATTTTTTTTTGTTTCTTTTAATAGAAGGAAATCAAAAATAAGTTTATTTCCTTGTAATTCTACGCTTGAATTTAATACAAAAGGTCAATAAAAAAGCTAAATTACAAAAATATTAAAACTACTTTTTCAGCTATTTTATAATTCGTCTGAAAAGGCATGAGTATTCCAATCAGAAAAAGTTTCTTTAAGATTAGTTTAATATCTAATATTCATTTTAATTCTTGTTTTATTTAAATTCATACGCCCCTAAGGTTGTGCTGGAGATATTTTCCACTAGAAAAAGTAAAAATAAAATATTGCACAAATTTCGAAGTTTTTGCTATTTTAGACAACTTCTCCGTTTTCGACTGACTACACATCTATGCGTCTAACCAGCGTCTGATGTTAATGCCTGATATAAACTAGTGCAGCCATGAAAGCAAAAAGGCACCAAGGGTACCATTTTCGAGCAAAAATACGCCGAAGGTGTTGTTTTTCTATATAAAAATGGGTTTAAAAAGTGCGCTGATTTGAAGGCAACACTGATGTTTACGCTGACTGAGATCTATTAATTCAGTTCAATTTGGTAAAGATATGTCTGTTCTGACTTAAGGCAGGTCAGCAATATATTAAAAACACGGTAAGGAAAAAACAATGAAAATGAAAACCCCAATGATTATGTTTGCAAAATCTAGAATAAATGTCATTTACAAATATTTAACAAAAATGAGCAAAAGCTTTATTATTGGGCAAAGAGTATGAAGAATATCTTGTAAATATCCAAGAATGAATACCTTATGCTCGTTATCATTATAGCAAATATACTTTTTACCTTCCCTTCCCCTGACAGCAGGAGATATTTGTTTTAGGCCCATTAAACAGAAATATTTCTATATTTCTGAGAAGTTCCTGATTTTATATGGAACATTGCCTCTTTTTTGCCTGTTTCTTAGAAAATGTTGCATTCAAAACAACAAAATTGAAAACTAGTTTATTTGCGTAGTTTGAAAACTGGTTAACTTGTTTATTTACAAAATATTTTGTGACATCCTTTGGTGTAGCTCAATAAAGTCGGTAATTGTAGCTTTTCCTTCTTTTAGGAGAAAATAACAACAATTTCTGTAGTAAATTTATAAGAATTATTCTTTATTTGGAATTGACAAATAGTTACTACCACACATGTAGGAAACATTGGAAACTTCATAATTATGTGCTGTGATTTTAAATAGACACTGGCTCAAGTTCTTCTTTCAATTAGTGGCTAGGATCAATAGGGAGAGGGCCTGTCAGGTTTATGTGTTGTACAGTATTTTTGTGATACATCTATTAATATTGTATACTTTGCTGCCTCATTTCAACATCAGAACCCAGTAACATTCCCTTGTTTTTATGTGAGAAGTTAGATGGTAATTGCATCTTTTGAGAGAGAATCCACCTTGAGTTTCATCTCTTGTCGTTCGCCTATGATAGTGATCATTTTAATTACCAATTCGCAACGTTTGTTTTGGTAGCAGCGCATAAAGTCTTGGATTCTTTAACTATTTTGTTTTCATTAGTTTGAATCTTTTATTTCTGATAAAGTGGACTGTACATTTGACGTTTATAAACATCAAATGGTCCCACAAGAATTTCATAGTTTGTGATCCTCAAGACAAACTTGCGGGGCTGTTGCTTTCAAAATATGTGTACAGGAGTTGGAGGGAAGGTGCTATGTGTGGTAGAATAAGTGGCGTTTCAAAACATAAAATGGTAGAGAGTAGGCATCCTCTCGTCCATGGCTACGGGGAGGGGGTATCTGCAGTTGAAATGGTCTGAAGCGAAAAAAAGTAAATACATTCAAAATTCCCCATACTTACTGTCTGAAACATGGTATAATCGTTGACCAAGATGTGTTTTTCAATCTCAATTTTTTCACCTTAACTCTCATTCTTATCATTTATTTGTTCATTGGTTTATTTGAGTTCAAGTAATTCGAGATATTTTGGCTTAAGAACAGAATTTTGATGTGGTGTTGCTTACTGCAGTGATTTCACAGTAGGAAAATCTTGACTAACATAGAATAATTTTAGTTTGTTGCTGTGTTCAGTGCTATCTAGTTCTACCAGCCTCTTGCTCCTTTCCTGCTCCCCATTAAATGTTGTATGATTCACTGCCAGTTTGCTAGGTGGAACTATTTGTCATTTTAGATCTTTTTCGAAGATATGAAGTATTTAATTTGTTAAATCAGCGTATTTTTCTAGTTTTTTTTAGGAAAATTGTACCTTTGTCATATTTTTGCTTAAAAATCGTTCATTTGATGTAATTTCGTTTTTATTGATAGGCAATTTTATACAAGCCATCTGCTAAGACATTACACTTTTTTTGTGTCTGAATTACCGGTTGCAATTACAACCCTGTTAGGCAGGCTTAGGGAACTAATTAAAAAAGAAAAAAGAAGCAATGGCGTATTCAAGGTAATTTTACTGCAAAAATTTACATTTTGCATTTTAGAATTTATTAAAATGCATTAGTTTTTCATTTTTACGTTCTTTATTTTGGACGAAAGAGGGATATAAAGCATACTGGGCCTAATTCTCTTTTTTTGTTAAAAATACAATCAGTTGCTTAGCCAGTCCCCCCTCCCTCAAATGCTCACCGCGTGGACATAGAAGTCTGGCTTGCTTAGCCAGACTTCTTAAACATAATTTGTTCATTCTCCTTCCATTGGTTTCAAATTTACTGCCGTTTTTTACGTTGTTGTCAAAACTGGCTTGTGTTAGCTGCGTTATATCGTGAAAATATTTTCCTTTAAATCTTTTTTTTTCTTGTGCTCCTTGTTTGTTGATAAAAACTGCTGGATATGATCTAATTACTTAAAATTGGTTGAAAGCTTNAAAAACTGCTGGATATGATCTAATTACTTAAAATTGGTTGAAAGCTTGGCTGGAAAAAAGCTAATGACGTAAAGTATGTTTATCATATCATATTTTCTAGTGTATGATGTCATACCAATGCGGCTTTTTTTATATAGAATTTAAAAAAAACTTGTTATACTAATTAAACGGCCAATGTGTTTCAGGAGTCGTTCCTAAAGAATTTGGACACAATGCCAAATTTTAGCATAAAGCGCAAGGTCTTGAGGAGGGGTAATATTTTTTATATACGTAATAATTTTGGCTCGTTTTAAGTTTTGGTATTGCTTCTTACTTTGAGTTGAACAAAAATTGTTATTTTATATTTAATTTCTGGTCTTTTTAAATAATGCCGGGAGATTCAGCATCCCTCCATAAAAATTCCTAAATGGTAAGTTTTTTCCACATAAAACACCCCCCCCCTCTCGGCAGGGAAATTTCCCCAGACAATTCCATTCTAGCTCAAAGTTCCATCTGGAAAGTTTCTTGCGGGCGATAGCAGGGGAAAATTTTTTCTTAGCTCACTTTCACTTGTAAATTTTTTATTATTTTTTAAATCATGCGAGAAAGTCCCTCCTCTATGGAAAAGTTTTCCCGGAAACAGCCCCTCCCCCGCCCCCTAGTAGAAAGTTGCTCCCACAGAAAGTTCCCTATGGAAAATTTATCTCGTGGAAAAATTCCCAATGGAGGAATTAACTCGTGGAAAATTCCCTCCCAACTGAAAGATACTCTATTGACAATTCAATCCCGGTTAAAATTTCCCAAGGACGATTCTCCTTAACATGTCCAATTGTAAAATTGAGTTGGCAATGAGAAAGTAAGACAAATAAAAATAATTTCATATAGGACTTCCGGCAAATTCCCTGAGTGTAAAATTCCACCTGGAAAGTTCACTCCCGCAAGTCTCCCGAGGAAAATCCCCCTGGTGAAAATCCTCCCCCCTAAAAAGTTTCGGTAAACTTCCCAATAACAAATGCTATACGTTAAAAATTTGCATCTTCATGACTTAGAGACCTTTTCCCAGGGGCAGTGTGGGGCCATGTTATCCCCAGGGGCACAGTTACTGAGCTTCTAACTAAGCTGTACAAAATGAGTATTTCAACATTTTGAAAATTTTGATCGCTTGACTTTAAGGGGAACAGGGGGATGGGAGGGGGACTAGTTGCCCTCCAATCTTATGGTCACTTAAAAAGGCACCACCAGTGGCAGTGTAAATTTTTAGAGCAGTTTATAATTTTCAAACAATTTAAAGAAAAATCTTAGATGATTGGAGTTTTTAGGTATAAATTAGACCTAAAATGGATTCAGGCACCAAAATTTTTTCATTTTTATTTCTTTGGTACTATGAAAAGCACCGATGAAAAGCATTGTCAAATCTAACCAATCAGTTTTGTGTGTCTATTTTCTTAGTACCACACTGACAAAAATGTGGCAATGCACCAGTGGCAGTGTGAATGTATAGAGTACTTTATAATTTTCAAACAATTTAAAGAGAAATCTTCGATAATTGGAATTTTCAGATATAAATAGACCTAAAATGGATTCAGGCCCCAAAATTTTCTTATTTTGATGTCTTCGGTACTATAAAAATATACCATGTCTGATAACTCACAAAATCTAACCCTTTTCTTTAAAGAATGTTGATTCTCTTGTCTTTTCCGGTTTTGACTACTTACTAAACATTCTCACTAATATTTTTGTGTAGTTATCTCTGTCTCATTTCAACTACCAATTCATTGAATTTGTTTGAAAAAGGAAGTTCAACAAGCTAAAATAACCAATTTCAAACGGGTTATAGTCAGACGGGAGCTTTTTTTTTTTTTTTTTTTTTTTTGAATAGAAGGAAATCAAAAATATGTTTATTTCCTCGTAATTCTAAGCTTGAATTTAATACAAGAGGCCAATAAAAAAGCTAAATTACAAAAATATTAACGCTGCCTTTTCGGCTAGTGTTAGCTGCGTTATATTGAGAAAATATTTTCCTTTGAATCTTTTTTTTTTGTTGGGTTCCTTGTTTGTTGGTTTTTACCCTTGAAAAAGAAATTTCATTAAACTGGCGGTTCGACTTGAAGACTCACAGGTCCAGTTCCTGAGAGTTGCGGTATCAGCGCTTTTTTTTGGGACTTTTGCTCCAAAAGAGCAAGGATTTGTTCCATTTTGAAAATTACTGTAAGACGGTGGTAGTACCAACCTGAAAATTGCAAGTACTTTCTTTAATGTTTTAAAGAAGGTTGAAGAGTCACGTGAATAAAACTTTAAGAAATCGGAAAAAAATATCAAAATACTAGAAATCTCCGACATCTTTATTGAGAATAGAGCTCAACTATTTAGCTTCATAGTATTAAAAGAAGCTGTATGGAAAGTTATTGATTACCTTAACTTTTTGCCCGAAACTCTTCTTCTATCCATTCTGATTATATTTAAAGCTATATAAAAAAAAAAATAGACACGTTTTACCTGCAATGTCATCTAACTTCACGAATTTGTGACTTGGTACGCTTAGAACTCAACATCGTTAATTTGATCAGCTTCGGACACGCACGTAGAATGAGAGTACGTAGTGGATAGAATCGGGTCCTTGCCCTCTTCATTTTGAAACGTCCAAGTCTTTACGAATTTTCCCATTCTTTTCATTTAAGGGTGAATATTTGGCATTGGGAATCATGCCTGACACTGGGTTCTAGAAGTTCTTTTTTTTTATTTACCAAGTATCTGTTGAGCTTTTAGTGACTGAATACATCATTAAATGAAGGAAAAATTAAGTTTTGTTTGCTATATCAATACATAGCCAGGCTCTACTAAGTTGTTCTACAGGTTTGTTAGAAGAGTGCAAAATGGAAAATATATCTGCCGTGTATCATGTTTTTCTAACAAAACTTAAGAAGGACCTACTAGAGCTTGGCTCTGTAGTGATATAGCTAATAGAAGCATATTTTATCTCTGTTTATTGTCTGCTGCACAATCACTAGAAGTTCTCCGGTTAATTGGCAAATCAAGAAAAAGACTTAAAAACCAATGTAAGTCTCGAAACCAATACTGAATTTCATACCCTTAAGTGTCCCGAATGAGGGGTTTTTATCGTACTTGCTCCAAACAGTTAATTGGCTTCAAATGTCTTGCTTTGTCAAGGTTAACTATAGTTTTCATTCAAGTTCAGTATAATACTAGTTGTCCAATTATGCTGTAAACTTTTCATTAGGGCCCCGATAACTATCTTAGCATTACTCCACGGACCTTAGTGGGCAAATGCGAGATTTAAAAATAACATGATCAATGGTTATAAATACAATTTGTTACTAGATTTGGCAAGTTACATCACAAGATAGGTTAAAGATATGTAATTCTTAATTCATGTCATTTTTACTGCTTGACAATATTAATTCTTAATATGCAATCTGCTTGCATTATAAGGTTTGGTGATATACTTAACGCCGCAATAGCCTGGCGAATAACCTGATGTAATTATTGATATTCTTTCATAGGAACCAAAGAAGGAGACTTCCGCCACAGCTGCTCCTGCCAACCAAGAGGAGACTTCTGCCACAGCTGCTCGTGCCAACCAAGAGGAGACTCCCACCAATACTGATGAAAAGGAGAAAGATATACCCGAGGAGGTAAAATGTCGTACCGGGTAGCTGTTCAGTCTAGGTTTTCTTCTTTTTTTAACCTTAAAGGCTTTGGAATGGGACACCAAAATCTTTGGACTTTTATTAGTATATATCTTTTTCGTTGTATTTACTAAAAGTTTAACCTGTTAATTTTGTTTCTATTTCATTTTATCTGTAAAGAGATTAGCAACATACTCTCAGAAATTGTTTACTTCGGTGAGATAAAAAACAAGCGTACAGGCTAATATTTCCGAGACAAGAGCATCACATACCTGGTATAATAAACCTTTCACAATTTTCATTTTTGAATGATATTGACAATAAATTACAAGAGGTAGAAACAAAAATAAGGAATGGCAGTGGATATATATAGAGGGATACAAGTAATGTCAGAGGGATTATTTATACCTAACGAATGTTAACGCAGATTTATCTTATGACAAAGAAATAATAGACCCCGGCTTAAGTAAATTTTGATGGTATTATTTGTTCTAACCTTAATGACTTCTTTTGAAAAACACAGGCCAAAAAGAGAATTAATGGAATAGACTATATATCCAGTAAAATTGACTAGGTACAAGTGAATAAGCCAATGAATTGGTAAGATTTTAATAAAGCACTTGTGATTGCCATCTGTCTATATCTGAAGTACTCATCGTTTTCCAGTAGAATTAAAAATCATTCTGAAATAGAGTAAGGAAATACTTGGAAACTCTAAACGATATTCGATTTTAATTCAACTGAAAGTTAGTCATTGAAACCGCTATAATCTGATTTCGATTCTTTTAGTTTTGGCCAAAAACGATGCACCGATATGTACAAGGCACGCGGGTCCTCGTCAAACATGAACTGTGTACTTCGGACATGATGCCCATCATAATCAATAATTGTAACTCTTTTAACATTAAGATTACCAATAGCATGTTTGGCTGCATTAGCAACATTATTGAAAAAAAGGTATCCAAATTTTTCATTTGGCATTGCATGTTCTTCAAAAGGAGGCACCAAATCCATACCATTCATAACTACTCCTTTGACAATGGAGCTAATCAAGTCTATTGTTGATCCTGCTGCTAGTAAAGCCATTTTATATATAGAAAGGCTGGTAAAAATGTCATCATACTTTAAACTACTTTTGTTTCGGATCACTTCATCTTTCATTTCAGTGTGAAGCTCCAGGATTTCTTCTTCAGAGGCAGGCCTTGAAGAAACTCGCTGGCATCTATCAATAGGCTCAAGCTCAAAATTACTTTCAATTGGCTGTGGATTTTCTGTTTCTTCAGCATAAGAGCTATAACACAGGCACAGATCTTCAGCATTACGTTTATGATATACAATTCCAGTCTTCCCCTTCACACAGTCTCTGGCTTCTTTTGCTTTATCATAATAGTCAACAAACTGGACTGTCTTTGATTTTTTCGTAGCTGGCTGTCTTTTCCTCATTTTTCCTTAAACAAAAACGTGCAATCAGCTGTGAATAACTATTGGTATTTGAAGCATAGCAACAACATTCAAGAAGGTTTAGCATTGGGATTAGTTAAAAGCTGCTCTAAAACAGTGAATTGCAAAGCAGCAGTTGTCAAAGACAAAAAAATCGGCCATTATTTTTTTATTTTTCCAGTGGAGATCTTTGGACCGATCTCTAGTGGAAGGGTGAACATCCCTCTCCATTGTCCCTGTGCACACACGTCTACAATAGAAAATATAGCATGGGCTACACCGCACTCACTCTTATCAGCTTTCTCAAAGAGGGGTTAAATTAGTTTCCCTAAAATCAATAGGTACTTACACCATTTTTTAGGGGTTTATGCTGTTTTTCGAATTTTCCATAAATTGGTTTTCAAAATAGCCATTTAAGATGAGCCAAATCGAGATAATGGTTACCATTTCCGAATCAGTAAGTGGCTATATCAGAAGTACTCATCGTTTTCAAGTAGAATTAAAAATCATTCTGAAATAGAGTAAGGAAATATTTGGAAACTCTAAACGATATTCGATTTTAATTCAACTGAAATTTAGTCATTGAAAGAGATTTAGTCATTTGTTTGAAGTATAGCAGCTACATTATTGAATTGCACTGTGTCCTAGTCGTTAAATTTATTATTTCAAATTTCAGAGCAAATTAAACTATAAATTAGCATTAAATTAGCCAATTAACATATTGTTTTCTTATTTTAGAAGTAAATATTCAACCTTTAGGTATTTTTTACTTCTCTAATCGGTTTGGTTCAAAGCAGGTAGACTAAAGGGAGATTTTAACAATAACGATAAATTTTGGAATAAAAACGTGGTTATGCTGAATTTTAGTGTGAACAATAGTTATTTCTTGTACGCTGATCTGCTTTAAAATATCAAGCCCTATTGACACGCCATCCAAAATGTCGGAATCTCAATGAAACCACATTATAATTCATGTTCTGTCTTTTAACAGTTTTGTTTTAGTTGCTATTAGCCTTTTTATTAATCTTTTATTCCTGATTTAATTTTTGCTTTTCCTTTCATCTGGTTTTCTGGTAAATCTTAGTCAAGCCTAGCCAAAATCCTTAGTACAAGCTTACAACAAATTTGTCAGTTTATAAGCTGAGCCTCCTTAGTGATCCTAGTCAAGCTTAGTCAAGTTCCTTAGTATCAGTATACAAAAAATATCTCAATTTAAAAGCTGAAAATTGACAAAGCTCAAAATTAAAAAAAATTACTAAATATTAGTGATATATTTCTTTGTATGTTTTTTGTTTGTTGTTGTTACGCCTTAGTATTATATTTTACCATTTGTGAACTTTGTTATACTGGTCCGATTTCATATATGTGCCTTGTGATTTAAACCGGTATGATTGATTAGTATGCAGCATACCTTTAAAAGATAAATTTATAATTTATAAAACTTGTTTCTCACAGTCAGAGTTTTTTTTCTTCTTTTCCGGGATTAGAATAAAGCGAATGTTTCATAAAAAAAAATAATTTTTGTTTGATTTTTTATTAGCCTTTTAATTTATCTTTATTCCTGATTGTATTTTTCTTTTCCTTTCATCTGGTTTTCAGGTCAAGCTTAGTAACCTTAGTCAAGCCTAATTAAAATTGTTAGTCAAGATTAGTATAAGCTTAGCAAAGCCAGGTTAAGATCCTTAGTATCAGCTTACGAAAATTTCTCAATTTGAAGGCTCAAAATTCACAAAGCTTGAAAAAAAAAAATTTAGAAAATTAAAAAATCTTAGTTTTACATTTCCCTGTATGATTTTCGATTTCTTGTTCTTGTGTCTTATTATTATATTTTACCATTTGTGAAGTTTTTTGTCCTGGTTTAATAACACAGATGTACCTTTTGATATAAACCGCTGTGATTGTTAGTATGCTGCATTCCTTGAAGATAAATTTATAAATTTTATAAGGTGACTTCTCGTATTTTAATTATAACTTTTACGAATAGTGCTATCTGATTTGTTGTATAATCGATGAGGTAATCGGTATTCAAAACTATTAAGTAGAAATGCTGAAAACGTAAATTAAGACCTAAGAGAGCAAATGACGGATTGATTGGAAAGCCAGCAATAAAGAACAAAGCCGTCGACAAAAGGGATGAAGAGGAAATAAGTTTTGCTGAAGGTCACTTACTTCTTAGCTGAAGGAAACTTTTGACAATATCCAATATTAGCCAGTAAAATAACATAAGTTTAAGTTAAGATAAAGGAATTTCAAATATGAGATAAAATTCACGAAATAAGAGTGAAATCCAAAAAGCGAACAAAACTGCTAGAAGTTCCTATTAGTTGTATCTTGCAACTGGAATACACGAGTTGATACTGACAAGCTACGTCTAAAGAGAGAAAACATATAAAAATTCTGAAGTTTAGACTAGAAGGATTATTCAAATTTTTCTTATTTTACCTCCGTATTAAGCTTGTATGCTTAGTTGTTTCCGAAATGACAGTCTACCGTATGAAAAAAAAAAATTATTTCCAGCAGCTGTTTATCTTCCTGTTGCAAAATTGAGAAGAGAAAATAACTTAATTGCTTAATTTTTCTCGCAAAAAAAGCTAGCACTTCCAATTCTGGGTGAAATACTTCCTGCTTCGACAGGGACTGAAGCGCATGTATCTACAAAACTTCTGTTGCAAGTTTTCATTTGTTTTATATCTACAGTCATGCTGGAATTTGACTCACTTAATCCCGCAGTAGTTGAGTTTACAACCTTAGAAACACAATTTATTTGTTTACAAACCCAATTTATTTATAGAGTCGATGACGTAAATATGTATATTTAGAGTTAATAACGTATATCAAATCATGGGCCCGTTCTTTTGCACTAAGATCTCACATCTTTCTGCAAAGATTTCCGTTCTTTTAACTCATCTTTGTTTTAAGATCTTACAGTTTACTGATGTTAGCAAAAAGTGTGAAAAACGCCATCTTTCTGCTATATAGAACAATGATGAGAGAACTTTGATGATATACTCATCATTGTTCTTAAAACCGCTGATCAGAGCAGAATGATGAAAGACATTTGCAGAAGAACGCTATAAGATGTAAGATCTTAGTGCTAAGATTTCACTTTTAAGCGTTCTTTGTCAAAAGATGTAAGATCTTAGCACAAAGATGAGTAAAAGAACGGGCCTCATATTTCCTAGTGTATGATGTCATACCAGTGCGAATCAGCCCCTGCTGCTATAAAGAAATTAATTTATGGTTAGTTGTCTTGCCATTGCGCAATTACCAATTCTCCCTCCTTGCCAATACAATTCTCTTTTGCGCATACATAGATGTAAACATACATAAAAAACATAGGAAATATTTTCTGCCAAATGAAAAATCATAGGAAAATATATTCCTGTAATTTTTTTTTAACGGAAACCCCCGAACCTAGCAAGAAATGCAAGCAAGAGAACTCACATTGCACGTTCAGCTTGATTCCAGTTTCCAATTTCTTTTCTAAGAGGGCTTCGTGTTCAGAGACACAGCGAAGGATGCGATTATGCTGATCTCGTCTAATTTTGAATTCAAGTGTGGAAGTTACAATCCAAGATTTGGAAGTTTCCTCCATAGTTGAGTTCATCTGGTAGCAGTGGTGGATCCAGGGAGGGGCGAGCCCCCCCCCCCCCCTAGTGTAGTCTAAAGTAGTGTAATTTAGTTAATTAACTCAAGTTTATGTTGATTAAACTTGCTCCTAACCCAAGTTTATCGGATCAACCTATTTTGTGCCCCCCTAAATTTGTTTTTATCGAATCAACCTATTTTGTGCCACCCTAAAAATATCCTGGATCCGCCCCTGTCTGGTAGGCATTATGAGATATTTCTTCGTCACCTAAGAAACAAAAGATGAAAAGTTTCCATCTTTATATCTTTCAAAATTCTAATTAAACTAGGATATTTCATCCAATAACATTCCCTCTTAAAAACTTGGAAATAGGTGAAATCTGTATTTGAAAGAATAAAAGCACTTAGCGTCTACGTTAACCTAAAGGAATTAATCATGATGTGATCTAATATCTGAGCTCTTTAGTCAAGTTTGTAGATAAAAAAGAATTATTTTGGGGTAATAGATGATTACCCCAGAATTATTTGGGGTAATATTATGTCCTACCAAGTTGTCTTACCATGGGTCATTTAATGACCAAATACTGCATTTTTATAACTCTACTGTTATGCATACAAAATTGCGGCAGTCTGTAGCCATTACAGTTTTCTTCTATACCAAATTTACCTAGGCTAGGATACCATCGACCCCTATTTGTACCGACCTGGGCGTTAAAATCTCCAAATAAAAACTGTATTTCAACTTGGGTATTAGATGCTTAAAACCGTATGTCTATTTTTTCCTTTAGCTGTAAGTAATGTCCATCTTAGTCATTAATATTCCCGTCAGTCGGTTCTGTAGGGACACATACTAATGACTGATACCGTGCCGTTTTTAGTCATAAAATGAGAGACTAGCATTCTTTTACTAATACTTTTCCAACCTAAACAGGACTTAGCAGCTTCCTTAATCATCATGAGCACTACTCCGTATCTATGTACCTCATCCTTCGTGCCTGAGTGAATTAAATAAAAAAAAGTTGATGAAAGACTTTGAAAGGAACACGGGGATGGGAGAGGGACTAGTTGCCCTCCAATCTTTTGGTCACTTAAAAATGGCACCAAACTTGTAATTTCTGTTAGAATGAGTCCTTTTTCGATATTCTAGGGCTATCGATTCGATGTAGTGACCCTAGGGAAAAACAAACAATTGAACAGGCATGACGCATCCGTGATCTTTTTCCTGACAAAAGATACAAAATTTCACATTTTTGCAGATGGGAGCTTGAAATATCTACACTGGGGTTATCGGATACGTTGAATTTGGTGGTGTGATTTTCATTAAGATTCCTTAACTTTTAAGGGTTGTTTCTCTCTTTTTTGAAAATTTTCTCAGGCTCGTTGCTTTTGATGGGTTATACTAAACTTAATGAATCTTATATATTAATCAGCATAATAAACCAAATATTTTGGTATATATGTTAATATCGACATTCCATGTTTTAGAGTTTCGGTTACTATTAAGCCGTGTCGATCCTTACCGCTGTATATAGATAATATAATAGTAAGATCACGGCTGATGATTTTTGGTACTTCATTCTCGGCACGTACAAACAGCTCCTCCCTTTTAATCTGACATTAGCGGGTCAGTATGTATTTGTCAGTCACTGAAAAATGGTACGAACTTGCATTATTCGTAATTACGAAAGCAGAAAGAAACTTGGTGAGCCGGATTCTATATCGCCTAATTTTATGTTTCTAGTTGTTAGGGATTCCCATTAAGGAGCTTACAAACAATGAACCAGCAAAGATGAACATACCTTTTAGGGCATTGTGAAAACTACATGGCATTTGTAGTTTTCGCCCCAAGCCACAAGAGCCAAAGTAAGCAATATACACTCTTCCTAGATCCCAATCTGTTCCAAGTCACCTTCCTTACACCCTCCCATGAAATTACAATTTCCCTTAAATCTTTCCTTACGACATCCTCCCACCCCAACTGGGGATAACCTGCCCAAAATTATCCAGGATAAATACGGGAGGGGGAGAACTTACGCAGGGTAGGGGGGCTTATCCGGAGAGGGGTTTTATTCCCGGTAGTAATTTTCGTTGTCGGGAAATTTTTGAAGGGTAAACCGAAGAATGTGGCTTTCAGTGAAAACAGCTCCACACAGTAATTTGAAAATTGAAGGGTGAGTCCCCTGTCCCTTTCTCTTAAAAAATTGTCTTTAATGGTTATTTTGTCTTTTTGATAAACTTAATGGTGACCTTATCTGTTTCTTGAATATCGAGGATGCGTCTCAGTCAGATATTCAAAAATCAATGGGTTGGCTTGATAAAATGCTAATTCAAGCACATTATCCCTTTTCGGACTTTGGCCAAGATGATCAGAAGACGCTTTAACATACCTTTTCGGGCTTGGCTGTTCATAGTGGCCATTTCTAGAAATTCACGTTCTTGCTGGAGATTTTCAAAAAGGCGGGAATTATCTCAACCCCAAAAAATCAAATGTTCCAGGCGATTTACCCAAAACTGCATATTATTTCTCTCTAACAAGATTAATATATACAAGTTTTGTTAAAAAACTAATATTCTTTTTAGCACAAATTTCCACCTTTTTCATTAGAATTCAAATTATAATATTTTGTCTGCTTCTTCCTCAAGGTCATTAAATTTCAAGGTAGATTTTTCGGAAGGGTTGATTGTAGATGTATTGATTTGTTGTAGATATATTGATTTATATGCACATCAGACAGAGTAAGTTTTCGTTTCTTCATGTGTTTTTTATTCAATGCGTCTCAAATAGCTCTTCTAAAGTTTCTTTCCAGAGCCTTCTTGGCTATTCTATCTTTTCTTGGAGACTTTAATATTCTTGTTCAACTTTGTGGTGGCTTTCCGCATACTAACCTACACCATACTGTTCATACACTGACCCATATGCTGTTCGGGTAACAAAACTATGAATACAGAAGATTGGGTAGATGTATCATGGCCGAAAGAAGAAAAAAAACGAATAAAAAGGAGGCAACGTCAATTGCTTAACGCAAATATGAAAATACTATACACCGCATATACCACAAACAATTGTTTTACATCAAAGTTACAATAGTAAACCTAGCTCCATTTTGGCTATGGAGTTATCTTCAAATTCTCGAGTTTTCCTTCAATATAATGAATGTTAGTTCCAAAAAAGAAAGTTTGAGTTTTTTTTTATACTTTCCATTAAAATATGACCATCAAATACCTCCTCTTTGTCGAGCCCCAATCTAAAAAAAAATATGATTTTGTTTTCATAAAAATCAGTAGTACAAACGAATATTGGAAAGGGGTTATCTACTTGTAAACTATGGGTGTGGGTCTTCGGGGATCCTCAAGTAAGCCTCGAGAAATCAAGGACTTAAAAATATTGCGAGTTCTATTATTATATTATCTTCGACAACAATAAAGAAAAGAGACTACGAACTTGAAGTTTAATAAATAACAAAATAATGTGAAAATCATTATTAAGAACGCTATGCTGATTTCAAACAGATGAAAAAATAGGAAAAGACAAATACAAGTACTTCAGCAGTGGCTGTTCTGGCCTCTCTTGCGCTCGGGGCATAATCTTGATCCCCCCACCCTCCTTCCTGTCTCCCTTAATTTTCAGGCCAAATAAAAAAAATCATTTATTAACACAATTTTTATTTATCAACAAAATTTTGAATACAAAATACCTCTAGAAATATTTAAATTAATTAAATTCGGTCAACTTACTTTTATTTTCAAAGAACGGTGATGAAGATAAAGGGAAAATGAAAATCTTGGGTTCAGTTACTGGATTTGAAATTCAATTAATGGATTTGAAATTAATGGAATGAAAATTTCGAATTCAATACTTACTGGCGACTGCACCCTCTACTTCATTTTATAATAATGAAATTTCAAAATTATAAAATGCTTATAACCGTTAGATTTTTTATTTGGAATTTCGCACTCCTAAAATTTCTGCGCCCGGGGCAAACAACCTTTCCCCCTAAAACTGCTCTTGTACTTCAGCAATGTTTAACATTGTGATGTAAGTATGGACACTAAGAGTGCCCAATTGGGTACTCAGTATATTAAGTGGCTAAGAGCTCCTCGAAATAATCTATTGGCTGAACTCACTACCATCTTTTGACCCCACCCACCGGTTTTGTCATCAGTCACTTCTAGGACATTCATCTACAAAAGATTGTATGCATTCGGCCAATCACATATGGAAAAGATTATGCTCTCCATTCCTCCTTTGTTGATGTAAGTATGGACTCTAAGAGTGCCCAATTAGGTACTCAGTGTATTAAGTGGCTAAGAGCTCCTCGAAATAATCTATTGGCTGTAGTGCTTCAGCATAAAATCCTGTTTCGTATAAATAAGATTTGGCGAACGGCAGCAATATTCTTATATTTTTATTTGACAAAATATCCTATTCAATCTTAATATTGAATTAGATAAGCCTAAATTAAATTGGAGATACATCGGATAAGCCTAACGTAAATCGGTTACATGTAGTAAAACTGTGATGACGGTCACTGTATATGTGACCGAAATATCTGGTATTTCTGTGAATTTCTATACACTGTCCATTAAAAAGGATTTTATCCCTATTTTGAACTTTTATTTTATCGTAAATTAGTGTAGGTGACATTAAAGTTTTGAAATTATGTGAAAAAGATTATTATGTCACCGAAAGGAGAAGAGGTGGAATTAAAAAAAAAAAAAAAAAAAAATTTCCGTGAGTCCAGAAACAATGAAAAGATAGGAAACGATAGAAAGTGAAGAAGGAACTGATGTAGCTAAAACCGCATATTTAATGGGATATTTTCAACAGGTTAAAGAGAATAATATAACTGAAGATACTTTTTTCTTGTAACTCATTCCTTGCGAAGTCACATCCAGTGAAGTTTTAATATAACTGACAATTTTTTTTAATGAGAAAGGCATATTGTGGAATGCTACATACAGTGCAAAGTCAATGCCAGGATACAAAACTCACCTTCTAGCAATAGTTAAGATGAAAGCACCCGTTATTCCCTGGACTTACTACATGCTCTACAAAGTGGCTATAATATAAGATTATATAAAACGAACAAGTATTTTGAACTGAAAATAAGGAACAACACTCAAAATTAAGTCGAACAGAAATTATTACGTACCTGAGGTGGTCACCCTTTCCTCAATACCTTGCTTTTTACGCTGAAGTTATATATAAAATTATATGATGAGTCTGTTATGAGTTATATTATTTACAAAGCTGTGTGACGGTATGGGAGCTAGATACACACATCACTTTTGTGCTATATTGAATGTAAAAAAAAAAAAGTTTTTTTAACTGAAAGTAAGGAGCATCATTCAAACTTAAAACGAACAGAAATTATGCCGTATATGAAAGGGGCTGTCC
>JAQQPU010008322.1:11461-36009 GCA_029168905.1 Artemia sp. Kazakhstan ARC1039 | reverse complement strand
ACACGTGTTTCAAGGAGACAGTGTCCAGGAAGGGTGTAAGATGGTCCGGGAATCAGCCAAAAACTTTTTACCCGGGATTATTACAGTCGCATGCACCTGGGGTCGTAGCAAACTTAAAGATAAACACGTTTACATTCGGGATACATTCCTCCCCTAAAAGTTGGTCTCAAAATAGCTGAATTTTTTTTATGAATAGCTCAAAACTTACATTGGTAAGTTCTTAGATTCAAATAAACTCATTTCACAATAAAAAGAAAAAAACACTATTTCTACCCAGAAGAGGGCCTAAAAGCAGCTAAAAACTTTATCTTTCCGAACCATTGAACCAAAAACCCGTAAACTTAGGGGCCGAAAGAACCCTCAAGCACAAGTAAAATAGTTTGGGGGCACATGTCCTAAAAATAGTATTTTTTTCCAAATAGAATATGAAAGTCTTTCGATCAGGCCTCGTTCGAAAAAATAAATTATGGTTCACCCGAAAAAAAAAATCTTATGTAAGACTTGAAACCAGCAAACGACTCCAATTATCTTACCAGGGCTCAAATTTTCTAAGCACAATACTATCAAAGCAACACTGGGAAACTATCAAAATCAAGGACTTCCTAAAGTTTAAGGAAATATGTGTTACTATTCCTATTTTTCTTTTTTATTACAGGCTTCACGGCTCCATCACAAATGATGATTTGCTGCTAGACCTGGTAGTTACCTCAAATTCTAACACTGAGGTACTTGTCATACCTATACCACAGTACTAGCCACACGAAGGAAAATAGAAGCACGTGCAGCGAAGTAAAAATCAACAGAAATTACCTGTAAAAGTAAATCAATTAATCAATCCTTTTATTAAAACTAAAACACTATTACAAACATAAAACAGTTACTCGGCCCAAGAATCTTGGCTTGTTGTAGGCCTAACAATACAATAATAAAACACTAAAAAAACATAAACAATACGCTAAATCACAAAACACACATAAAATAAAGATAAAGGAGAATAAACACTAGAATACGGTTAAAAAAAAAACTTGAAATAACAGGTAATAATAATCATAGGCAGCGCAATAGCACTGCCTAACTAAAGAGCGATGTGGGCACAACGTATTATTATTATTATTTCATTTTTTTTTAGAACGGGGCACTTTGTATTGAAGTTGTCATAGAAACTTTGAAAAGGGCTCATTCAGTTAGAAAATGGAAGGGCTAGTGCCCTTTTTAATAGTTGAAAGTGATTGGAGGGCAACTAACTACCTACCACGCCCATCATTTCTTCAAACACATTCAATCAAAATTTAGTCATTTTGTTCAACGTATTTTAAAGGTCCAAAAATTATGTTTTTGAGGATGACACCCCCCCCCATATCACTCAGGGCAAGGGTTTTAAGTTATGCCGTGGGGTGCATATAAGGTTTATATAGAAAGAGTGATCGTATAAACTTCGGAGGGGGCTCATTGGATTAGTAATCAAGAATTTCATGCCCTTTTTACGATTCAGAGTAATCGGAGAGTGGATACACCCCCCGCACCTCATGTATTTTCGCGAAATGCATCTAATAGCAACTTTGAGATGGCCATTTGTTGTCACAGAAACTTCGAAAAAAGGGCCATTTTGTTGAGCGTAGTTGAAAGGTCTGGAAATTATGTCTTTGAGGATGACAACCCCTTCCCCCCAGCCCTTGGCGCAAGGTTTGTAAGTTATGCCCCGAGGGCATATAAGGTTTATATGGAAAGGGTGGTCGTCAGACTCCAGAATGGGCTCATTTGTTTGGAAATCAGATGTTCTAGAGCCCTTTTTATGAGTCCAAGTAATCGGAGGGCAGCCACCCACCCCCACACGTCGTCTTTTCCACAAATTCATCCGATAGAAATTCTGAGATAGTCATTTGTTCAAAAATAGTTCAAGCATCATATAATAATGCCTTGAGGGTTGACAGAATCCTCCAGAGTCTGGGTTGTATGTTATGCTTCAGGGGCATATAAGGTTTTTATGGAAGGGGCGGTCGTTTGAACTTTAGAAGAGGCTCATTTGATTGGAAATGTATAGTTCTATTTCCCTGTTAAGAGTCAAATATGATGGAGAATAATTAGGGGGGGCCCCCCCCCCCCCCCTCCCTCATATCCTCTTTCCCCGAAACGCATTCAACAGAAATTGTGAGATAATCATTTTGTTACCTATAGTCCAACAATCATATAACAATATCTTTAGGGGAGACAAAATCTCCCAGAGCCCATGGGCAAGTTATGGTTGCAAGCTATGCCCCGGGGCATATAAGGTTTTTATCGAACGGATGGTCGCATAATCTTTGGATCGGTTGGAGCTCATTTGATTGGAAGTCAGAAGTTTTTGTGCCCTTTTTAAGAGTCAAAAATGAATGAAGGGCAATCAGTCCCCCCCCAGGCCTATCATTCCCCAAAACATATCCGATCGAAATTTTTAGAGATCTATTTTGTTAAGCTTTGTTTAAAGCTCCAGTAATTATGTCTTTGGGGATGTCAACCCCCCCCCCCCTGTCCTAGTTCCGGGCACTGTAAGTTAGGCAATTCGTTCATTGTTTACACGTAGTATATCTTATTGAGAAAGGTATGCATGTTTGAAGTTGCCTTCTCAAGACCAGAAAAAATTTGCGCTTTACTGATAACAAAATACGTTTTAAATATTTCCCTTTGTTTTACTTCCATAAATAAAAAATTATCCAAACTTTAAAAAATAAATATCAGTAAATAAATATGTCAATTAAATTAACTAGCCACGGTCATTCGTTTTTCTTTTCTTTCAGTAAAGCGCAAATTATCTTCTGGTCTTGAGAAGGCATGGGGTTATCAGCCCTACTCATGTTAATTTTTCTCGTTTTGAGTTTGACTCGACTATTTTTTGTAATTTCTGTTCGTTTTAAGTTTCATTTATTTATCGTGATTTGTGGTAGTTTTACGTTTGTAAGATTATTTGACTTAATATCTGCTCATTTTTGGCTTGATAAAGCTATTTACTTTTCTTTGAGAAACTTGTTTCGTGGAATCTTTTTTAAATTGATAATAAAAAGCGATAAACAGAAACAAAGAAATTGGAGAAAACAGGAACGATTAAGTTGGCATTAGAACACAAAAAAAAACGATGACTTTTAACAGTTAGCAAGGTTTTTGAACATAATTTTAAATGAAGATGAAAAAGATATTTCAGTGTGAATAGAGTATCCCTCCCCCACCCAAAAACAGAAGAAACAATGGGGAATGAGAAAAGGGAAAAATAAACCAAAGAGGGAGAAAAATTGCTGAGCTAGTAAAACCCACTGAGAAACTGCCTTTGCGGAGAGGGATGAATTGATAAACAGGAGACATCTGAGCTGAAACAAAAGAGAAACAATAGGGAAAGAGAACAGGGATAGAATAAACAAAGGAGGAAGAAAAATTGCTCGACTAGAAAGACCCACTGAGAAACTGCCTTTGCAGAGAAAGGTGAATAGATAAACAGGACACCTCTGAGCTGAAAAAAAAAGAGAAACAATATCAAAAGAGAAAAAATAAACAAAAGAGGGAGAAAAAATACTGGACTGAAAACAACCGCCGAGAATCTACTTTTGTGGAGAGATGTAAAGGGACAGAGATAGAGGATTCGTGAATAAATACAACTTTTTATCTATAAATCCTTTGAAAAATAATCGGATAGAATCAAGGAAACGTCTAATAGTTCCTAATTTTGGCTGTCTGACTATTGAGTATTTTGCGAGGGTACACTTCAATCCCGCCAATTGTTTTGGAAGTGGGCAAAACAAATCTTCGAGGGGCTGCCAATATTTAACATAAAATGTTGCAGCCACTAGAAAGCTTATTCAAATGCAACTTTGAGGTTTCCATTAGTGATAACTTCTCCAGTACTTTTAATCCTTAGCCATCATTTTCCTATACCTTCCTATATGCTTACTTACATATCTGATGTGAGGGTTTACTTAAGTTTTCTAGGATATTCAAGAATCTTAACTTGGAAATTGACTAATGGTTATTCAATAACCGTTATTCAATAGCGGTTATTCAATAACCGTTATTCAATAACTGTTACTCAATAACCGTCATTCAATAACCGTTATTCAATAACTGTTAATCAATAACCACTATTCAATAACCTTTATTGAATAACGGTAAAAAACACTTACATTTTATTCAAGCAAATAAGTTATTAAACAATTATGCCTTATTATTTATAGACGAAAAAATAAAGTGTTTATCGGCTAAAATTTTTAATTAAAACATGAATTAATTAAAACATGATTTTTCTTATAATGTAGTATTAAAAGTCCATATATTTCAACCTCGTATTTGGAAACCTTTAAGAACTGAGAAAGGGAGAAAACAAAATTTAGCTTAACAGTAGGGGAAAAAATGCTAGAAAATAACATAGTCCAATTTTAAAAAACATAAAACATAATAGAAGAATAAAATAAATTATTGTGTAAACTACAATTATTCTTTTCCTAATCCTCCATTACAGCCCAGCCTTAGTTCCACTAATCAGAACATAATCCATGATTTAATTTTAGAGGGGTCTGCACAACAATCTCAAGGGAAATCCCCTCCAACAACCTATTAACCAGAACACACACAAGATTAAAGTTGGCCCTTGTTTTTTGAAATTCTAATATTACAAGAACGAAACTGTTCGCATTTAAAGTTTATCCCAAGTTTTGTGTTAAGTTTATTCTTGAGCTTTGTTTGAATTTAATCCCTGGGTTTTAAGTCTATTCATGAATTAACTAAAAAAAAACAAGTTTTTTTTAAACTGAAAGTAAAAAGCAGGATAAAAAACATAAAACGAACAGAAATTATTCCGTATATGAAAGGGGCTGTCCCCTCCTCATAATAATTTAATTTAAATTCCAAACATTCTTGCTGAAAAGGACCTTTCAATTTACCAATAGAACAATTGTCCCAAAGAAATAGAGGAGCGATTCACCGACGCACAGACAAATATTGTAAATCCTCTTCGAATACATAACAGTTTAAGACAAGAAGCAAGCGAGTTTGTACCACAAGTCAATAAGTAAAAAGACACAAATAAACGAACAAAAGCAGCAACGTAAACAATACAACAGCCCATCTAGGACAAATAGTTAACAAAAACTATTTGGAGCTAAAATTAAAGTGAAAAATAAGTGGGAAATTAGGAACTACGGAGGACAAAAATTAAAGTTTCCAGAATCCAAGGGAAGGGGAAGCGGCAAAATTGGTTTTTCTCCTTTTTTCGACGAGAATACCAAAAATTGGAATTTCCAAAATCTAAGTGAGGGGAAGGGGTAAAAAACAGAGTTAGGAATGCGACAGTTCCCGTCAATTGACGGTACTTTAGAAGACAAATACTTATCCTCGTTTTTCTCTTCTTTACGGTTTTTATCGTTTAAACAAAAACTATAAATGAAGAGAGTCAGAATGACAGGGTAAGAGCTTGTGTATTCTCATTTAGTCCTAGGAATAATCAAATAAAAAAAATCAACTGAAAGTAAGGAGCAACATTAAAACTTAAAACGAACATTAATTAATACGTATATGAGGGGGGTTACTCTCAAGACATCGTTCTTTACGCTAAAGTTTTTAGTACTTTTAAAAAAAGCTTCTTATTGTTCTAATTAAAAGAACATAGTGTTCCGGAAGTCATTCTTAAAGAATTGGGACAAAATGCAAACTTTAGCGTAAAGAGCGAGGTGTTGAGGAAGAGCAACCCCCTCATGTACGTAATAATTTCTGTTCGTTTTAAGTTTTAATAGTTAAAAAATACTAAAAATTAATTGAAATACTAAAAAACAATTGAAAGACAAAAACAAAACAGGAGCCCATATATGCAAAGAAGCTAAATTTTCAAAATTTTTAGACCTCTTCCAACTTTACATTTAGGCAACACTCTTACCTTTATGATGAAAAGCTAAGATGATTTGCCGTAACTGAAAACATTCGCAAAAACGCGGCTAAGAAATCAGATTTACGTACAAGTCATACACTTTACCAACACTGATAAGTCCATTATATAAAAAAAAAATTGGACTTGGGACTGGAATACAAATACAAATACTAGTCAGAATGGTATGTTAAAAGCTTGTCGATTCTCATATAGTCCTAAACACAATTCGAACTCCAACTCTAAAATTAAATCATATCTTGAGATTAATTTTTATTAGTTAATTGTTCTGTGTGTCTCTTCATATGCCTTTTTCCGGAAATTTTTCCCGAAAAGCTAATGTTGCATACATTACACCTATATATCGTTTCACCACTATGAACAATTCGATGACGACGTAAAATAGAACTACTACTAAAACTGTCTTGGCATATAACACACTTGAAAGGTCTTTCGCCGGTGTGAATTCTCCGGTGTTCAATCCAATGGCTTCTTCGACGGAATCTTTTATTACACGTGTCACATTTTAAAGCTTTATGTTTATGGTGATGAGCTGATAATTGAGCACTAAAAGTAAAAGTTTTCTCACACACTTCACACTGATAAGGTTTTCCCAATGCATGTATTTGCATGTGTTCTTGCCAATTTCTGATTCCTGAAAAACTTTCACCACAAACTCTGCATTTATGCAGCTCCTCTCTCGGTAATATTTTCAAAAGACAACTTGGGTCCTCTCCACGCTTCTCCTGTTTAGCAAACATGTCACTTTGAGTTTCCTGTCCGATATCTGAACACATTTCTTGTTTTAGATATATAGTCATAAATCTAGGCCTATTAGATGTTTCAAATCCTTGTTCAGATGGATTATGCTCAAGCAACGTGATATCTAGAATATAAAATTTACTCATAGTAAAACATAAATTTTTAATTTTCGCTTTTGCCATTTGATCAATCTAATGCCAGTGATAAGCTTGGAATAAGCTTTTGAGATTTATATTTTTTGTTTTCGCTTTGTTCTATCACTGTCTAAGTTTTGGTCTTGATAACAAGGTTACTGGATAATTCAATTAAGTGGGAACACACCCATAAGGTTTGTCTACGGCGGAATAAAGCATAGAACTGGCTCAAGAATTAAGACTGGATTCGTAAAAGATGATCTTTTTAGTCAAATTTCTTGATAAAACTCTAGGTTTCCACATTAGATTTAAAGTACCGAAAACTAAGACATAGCAAAGAATTTTAAATAAAATGAAACAGATGTGAAATGTCTCCCCTTGTCCCTATACTGAAACATAGCAGCGCCTAGGACATACCAAAATTCATACTTGTCAATCTGTGGAAGAGATAGTTTCATAGTAGGAATTCCCTTTAGTTTCTTAGTGTAGCATGGTTACAATAGAATTACATATAAAAATTTATTTGCTTTGATGTTATTTGTTATTTGCTTTGATGGTATTTTCCAGTACTTCCAATGTGGCATATGTGCTAGGACACTGCAGATATCTAGCAGCAACTCCAACTTACTAAAATAGGAGATGAGGGCTAGATTTATTTTTCCAAGTCATTGTACCAAGTCAAGGGCACAGGAAGAGACCAACTTCGGTTCATCCTTTTATTAATTTTTTTTTTTTCAAAGAAATACAACAAAATGGTTATTTTTTAATGAAAATAGTAAAAAAAAGTTATTTTCAAATCTACGGGAGAGGGAGGGACTAGAAGTAATTACTCTT
Organism: Artemia sp. Kazakhstan ARC1039; assembly: GCA_029168905.1. Taxonomy (NCBI): domain Eukaryota; kingdom Metazoa; phylum Arthropoda; class Branchiopoda; order Anostraca; family Artemiidae; genus Artemia; species Artemia sp. Kazakhstan ARC1039. Next base: position 28,401 of record JAQQPU010008322.1, on the reverse strand, counting down.
CTCGCAATTGGCACTACTGTCAAATAAAGTGAAAATGGAGCTTGCCATATTCTTTAAGGACAATGGCAAAAGAGTATTTCAACCTGTTTTCCCACATTAAATTTTGGAATAATTATTTCTCAAGCGCTAAAAGTTTTTGATAGCACCGCTATAAGACAGTTTCCAATGTGAACAAGAAAGCCTCACACTAAGACAAAAAAAAAACAACTGATGGAAAAAAAACAACAGCTGAAATATAAAAAAAGCCCAGAATTTTGAGAGCTAAAAGTAAAACTTCTACCTTTATAATGAAAAGTTTAGGTGATATAACACTGATCATTCCATTATCTTTCAATTAACAGAATACATGTTGTCCAAGGGTCTTCTAGGAGACTCTTCATATATCTCTTAGCTTTACATTTCACCTAACCATGTAAAAACCACAAAATTGAACGATTAATTACAGGCAACGACAACCCTCACATATGGCGTAAAATTCCCTCCAGTAGACTTACTTACTTAGGTACTTAGGTCCTCCTGAGCCATCTGGCGCGCATAGGGCATCGACGAAGCCTCGAAAGCCTCCAGTAGACATTTGGGTCATAATCTGGTAGCACCCGGATCAAAGAGCAATGGACGTAGAAATGATCTGGCATGCTGTGTTTGGTACGTCACTCACAAGAAAAGACTACAGGTTGGAGTCTCGGTGCAATAGTTTGGTTTTAGGCGAGGGTTAGTGGCGTTTCCTTGTAAACCAGCTAAGCGTCCAACCAGCTTCAAATGGGTACCTAGAGGAATCTAAGGGGAAAACAAAGGAGTCGTTGGATGATATTTCTCAACCGCATAGAGCACTCAAAGCCAAGGTGCAGAGTATCAGAAGATCAGCGCCTGCGCTACGTGGACCTCATTGATCCGTATGCGCTTTTCTTTTTCTTTCATATTACGGAAACCTAGTTCTTACCATTTGAACTTTGTACTTCTGCAGAGCCTGTGTGAAGTTGAAATTAGATGTAAGTATTGAAATAACTAAATACCTGACCAAGTGAAACTTTTCCAAAATGAAGCTCATATATGGGATTGACATATAAGGCACATATTATACCAACATTGATCATTGCAATTAATAGAATGGATGCTATTCAGAGGTCTTTTTGGAGATGCCTTCTAGCTTTTAATATTACCTAAGCTTGGGAAATACATTATTTTTTTTATAAATCACATGTGATGGCAATCCTGGCCTATGCTGACGAATGACAGCTGTCAAAAATAGCTAAACGTATCAATAAAAGCACAAAAATTAAAAAATTAAACCCATTCCTTGTCATTTGAATTCCCTGCTTCAACACTGCCAGTGTAATATTAAGATTAGATGGTGACTGGAGATTAGGCATAAAGGGCTTCTCAACCCGGGGCACCCCACTTCCCCCATTTGGCACCCCCTGATTTCATCATTACAACTCACACCGATTACATCAAACTAATTCATTGGGTCAAAATCAAAAGAATGTATATCTAACATTTTCATAATACTGCAAGCATTAAAAAGCTAATTGATATTTGAACTGATTTCAGCTGAAGCTTTTAACTAGGAAAACAATATTCTATGTCCAGATGATTTAATTTTCAAAGACACTTTACAAAGCAAGTTTTAGTCCCTCTTTGATTATTATTTTGAGGGTTTTGGAAAAAGCCCTCAGGGTTTGTGAATTGTATAACATATTCTCTGGTTTTAGAAACTCAAATATACCAAAGAAATCTCAAAACACTAAAAGCATACCTGTCTTTGCTAAGCTTTTCAAGCTTTTTATAAAGTATACATTAATCTACAAATACAGAGGAACACCTAAAATTTGAATCATATAGATTCTAGTACACTTTGAAAGGCAGTTTAAAAATACCTTCTTGTTTTAAACCTTTCCTGGCGAACGCAGTGTGAATCAACAATCACAAAAAAGATTTGTCTATAAACAATAGTGGATCAACACTAATTTTTAAGAGAATACAAATTTTTATTATTGTTGGAAAAAAAACACTACAATTTAATATTGTTTTAATATTTTCAATTATAATTAAGTTTATTCCTGTAACTATCACGGTCAGATCGATTTCTGAGATTTTCAGGAAAACATGACCAAATTTCTTCAGTGGATAACTCAAAAGAAAGACCTTTTCATGTCTTATTTTGAGTAAGTGACCCAGCTAACAATAAATAAAACAACCTTAAGTAAATGTTTTTTCTTTCTAAAAATTAAGAAAACAAACGCTATACTAGTACAATACCAAACGCTATATCTAGTAAAATACTATACTAGAGTCTGAAATAGGTCTGAGAGATTTAGGAAAACATGACCAGATTTCTTCAGTGGATAACTCAAAAGAAACACCTTTTCAGTTCTTTTTTTGAGTAAGTGACCCAGCTAACAATTAATAAAACTACCTTAAGCAAATGGTTTCTTTTCAAAAATGTTTAAAACAAACGCAACGTTTCCTGTGACATTCATCCTTGAAATTTTGCGTTTGAATTTGAACAACAAGTTTGACAAACAATATTTGTGAGTCATTTTTATCCAGAATCCTGATTCTCAAAAAATCCTGATTCTCCTGAATCCTGATTCTCCAGAATCCTGATTCTGAAAAAAATTTGTTAGTCACTAAAAACATTGGTGATCAGCCATGTCTCGCCAGAGCATACTATTGATCAACAAAGCTGACAAACAACGTCTCCAGAAAAGCCCTTTTGATAACTTAAAATAAAAAACAAGAAGATCAGAATATTTGATAATAATACCTCCGTCCTTACTAGAATTGGACTCAAGTTTGAGGAGGTTGGAATCAGGTTCGAGCTCTGCAAATATATTTGAGGTAATAGCTAAAAGACTGTCTTCTTGCTTTGGTAGTAAAATGGGACTCTTGCATCCAAGATGATTATCACCATCATTTGGGATTTTGTCTTCAGCTTCTGGAACACAAATACAAGCAAAGTCGTATAAGAACTATCAAGACAAACAAAATGTTCTGCTCTTACAATCAATAAGGATATAACAAACTTTTGAAAAATTCTTTGGTCATGGGTAATTTTTTGACAAGACTTAAATTAATATATTCATTAATATATCCAAAAAATATAAAGTCTCACCAATAATATAAAATTTAAATCTGTGAATTTAATAGACTAGAACACAAACTTGCAAGAAACAGAGTTCTTCTTTGTAAGAAATTAAATACAAAAAACAAGTTTTTTTTAACTGAAAGCAAGGAGCGACATTAAAACTTATAACGAACAGAAATTATTCCGTATATAAAGGGGGCTGTCCCCTCCTCAACGCCTTAAGTTTTTCATTGATAAAAAAAATAGAGTTGTGAGAAAGTCAAACTTTAGCGTAAAGAGCGAGGCGTTGAGGAGGGGACAGCCCATTTCATATACGGAATAATTTCCGTTCATTTTAAGTTTTAACGTCGTTCCTTACTTTAAGTTAAAAAAACTTGTTGTTTTATTTAATTTTTGAACGTTTTTGAACTAATGCAGGTTTTGATTTTGGCTCACCGTACATGAATAATTAAAACAAAATTTGAATATCAATTTTACTTTTTTTTGGTTAAATGGCTTTCTCGAAACTCGTTTAATTTTATTTACGAACGTTTTTATTAGTAATAAATATACGTAACTTACGAATTAACTTACGTAACGAAGTTCAATATTCATATATTTTTAATACGTATATTAGAGGGTTCAGCCCCTAGTCAATACCTTGCTCTTAAAGCTAAAGTTCGAATTTTGTTTCAACTCTTTAAAAATGACCCCTTAATCACAAATGCCGTTAATTAGAATAAATAGCTTTTATGAAAGTACTAAAAAATCTGAGGCTTAAAGAGCGAGGTATTGACTTCGGGGTGAACCCAATCATATACGTAATGTTTTCTATCGTTTTAAGTTTTGATGTTGCTCCTTACTTTCAGTTGAAAAATTTGTTTTTTTTATATAATTTCTGATCTTTTTTTAAATAATGCTGAGAAATCCGGCGCCTCCTTCATAGCAATGTCCCTTCCCCCATGAAAACTTCCTTCATGGAAAGATCCTCCCACATAACCCCTCACCCACCCCTCCACCCACTACAAGAAAAAATCCTCCCTGAAAACGTCTGTATACTTCCCAATAACCAATATATGTTAACGTTGGGTAAAGTACATAACTTTCAGCCCTCCCCCCAGGGACTTCAGGGGATAAAGAGTTTGACAAAGTAACTCTTTTGAGTTCTGCTTATACACAATTACTGAAAAAGAGTCATATATACAATTTACGAAGTGAAGTTCAAGATTCACTGCATAACAATTGGCGTGATCCCAGAAAATAGAAAGGGTAACCTCAGGAAAAAAAATCCCTTAATTAAGAAAGTTTCACAATTAGCTGGCTGTACTACTAAACCGGAAATTCTTCTGGAAGCAAAAATTAATCAAAATTTTTAGTTTTCAATAATTACTCTAAGCCAAAATCCTGTCTTTAAAAATTAGCTATATTCCTAGAGCTCAATGATCATACGAGGCGTGTTTTTTATGTAAGGTCCGTTTGAACATAAGTGCACAACGAAAGATTATTTCAAAAAAGTAAATTTATTTTCAGAAAGTACATACGTTACTCTGTTTTTAGGCATAGTTACCAAGTTTTTTCAAATATTGATCATACCTCTAGCTAATTTTAAAGTAAACTCTTGATAAAAACTTGCCGCCGGCTTCAATAACTAAGAGTTCACTGCCGTTTTTACGTCATCATCATCACTGCAACGGTTGCCACTGAGGTAACAACCGGTTGAAAAGCAGACAAAACATGGGTTTTGCATAGGACGCCAAATCAGGCCAACAGAACATGGAATGGAAAATTTGAAGGTCATGGCCTTGGTGTTTTGGAATAGGTATGGTGTTTTTTCGGTTGACTTCATGTAACGAGGAACCGCTATCAATGCAGAAGCCTACTGCATAACCCTCATAAAGCTCTGTACAGCGATTAAGAAAAAAACAAAAAAAAACTTGGCATGCTGACAAAGGGAATTATCCTTCTTCATGCCAATGAAAGACCTGACACTGCTTGTTAGACCTGCAATTTGTTGGATAGTTTTGACTGGGAAGATATAGACAACCCACCATGCTGATCTTGCGCTGAGTGATTGACATCCGTTTCTCCACCTCACACAGTACCTCATTGACAACCGTCACAATGATAATGATGACGTAAAAGTGGGAGTGAATTCTTAGTTACCGGAGGTTTATACAGAGGTTACTTTAAAATTAGTTGAGTGGTATGATAAGTGTTTGAACAAACTTGGCAACTATGCTGTTAAATAGAGTAAAGTATGTACTTTCTGAAAATAATATTTTTTTTTTTAAACTAATCTTTCACTGTGTACTTATGTTCAAACGAACCTTACTTAAAAGACACACGTAATATTTTTTCTACTTATTTTCTACTGATTTTTTTTAAACAAGTTCCTTATCTTTAAACTTGGCCCCCGAAAAATCATAAGACTACCTAATTGCATATGGAGGTCTTTTTCATTCAAAATTGAGTTCCAGGATTTTTAAATTTTTCAAACAGTTCGCGGTAACGAACTGTAAGTAAGGAGCGATGTGGCTCAATAGTAACCGAAACTCTAAGAAACAGAATTTTGATTCCAAGATATATCAAAAGAATCGGCTTATTATGCTGATTACAAATATATAAGTTTCATTAAGTTTACTGCTATCCATCAAAGGCTACGAGCCTGAAAAATTTGCCTGATTTTCGAAAAAGGGGGGAGACACCCCCTAAAATAAAAAAAAAATCTAAATGAAAATCACACCATCAGATTCAGCGTATCAGAGCACACTACTTTAGAGGTTTCAAGCTCCTATCTACAAAAAAGTGGAATTTTGAATTTTTTTGGCCAGAAGAAAGATCACAAGATGCGCATCAGTGGTCCTAGAATATTGCGATTAGGCTCATTTGAACAGAAAAAACGCCTGTTTTAAGTGACCAAAAAGATTAGAGAGCAACTAGGCTCCCTCCCACCCCCTTTTTTCCCAAAATCGCCCGATCAAAATTTTTAGACAGCCAGTTTGTTCGGCATATTTGAAAAGCCCAATAACTATGCCTTTGGAGATAACATTACCCCCCCCCCCCTCCTCCACAGCCCCAGGGGAAAGGTCTTTAAGTTACAAAATTTACCAGTTGTTTATGTGTAGTATTTGTTATTGGGAGGTATGCATACATTTTTCGGGTGGGGGGGGGGGCAAATTATCATCTGGTGGGTTTTTGCACTAGGACAATTTTCTACGGGGAGGGACGTTTCCAGGGGGTAAACTTTTCAGGGGAAATTTTATACTGGGGAAATTTGACTGAATTCCCGTACGAAACTCTTTATATGTCTTGCTTTCTCTTTGCAAACTCAATTTAACGTGTGGACCTGCGAAGAATATCTGTCTGGGGTAAATTTTCTCCGAGATTGGATTGTCTAGAGGATATTCCCATTGGGGGGGGGGGGGATTTCCGTGGAGAGGATCCAGACTTCCTAGCATTATTCGAAATAGGATGGAAACGCCCTCTAAGAGTAAAAAAATATAAATGGAAATCACACCATCAGATTCAGCGTATCAGAGGACACTACTTTAGAGCTTTGAAGCTCCTATCTGCAAAAATGTGGAATTTTGTATTTTTTTTGCCACACGAAAGATCACAAAATGCGTATCGACCCAGTGGTCCTAGAATATTGCGATAAGGCTCATTTAAACGGAAATTAAAAGTTGCAGTGCCCGTTTTAAGTTACCAAAAAGATTAGAGGGCAACTAGGCCCCCTTCCAGCCTTTTTTCCCAAAATCGCCCGATCCTTAACACCTCGCTCTTTACGCGAAAGTTTGTTTTTTGTCCGCAATTTTTTAAGAACAACTCCTGGAACACAAGGGTTGTCTCATTAAAACAATAAGAAGTTTTTTCAGAAGTACTACAAAACTTTGGCGAGAAGAGTGTAGGGGATAAGGAATACCACTCATATATGTAATAATTTCTGTTTATGTTCAGTTTTAATGTTGCTCCTTACTTTCAGTTGAAAAAAAAAATTGTTTTTCATTTAATCCCTGATAAAAATTTTGCTTGAAAAAATCATGGGAGGTTAACACTTGGAAGTTCTTCATACTCTTTGGTAGTCACATCAAATCAGCAGATAATTCTTCCAACTTAAGGGTTGGCAAAGCACTTTTGAAGAAAACAAATCAACAAATTCCGTGTTTTTATGGAGGCAAAAAGGGACCCAGTTCCTTCAGAAAGCTAAAACCTACGTAAAACAGTACCAAACTAAGTTAAAATTACTCAGAATAGACAAAGAAAGGATTTCAAAGAGATTTCAATAATAGTAGTACATTTTCAAATTGTTATAGATTTATCTAACTTTAATTTTCTCAGAAATCTTCGGAGAAAATACCTTCTCAGAACATATAATGTAGTAGACCCTGTAGATATTAAAAAAAAAATTAATTAGTTATTTTTAGAAGTTAAAACAGAAACGAAGGGGAACAAACCTGTCCTTAGCACGATAATTTTTTTCTTAACCAAAATTTTTCTGAAAAGCTTTAGCAATAAAGAACTTAAATTCACAATTTTAAAGATGTCGAAACAGACAGAACTACGGTATTTTACTAAAGTAATTAATTTATTAATAATTTATAGTTTAAGAAATAATTTGCTTATTTCTGTTAAATTAACATGTTATTTGACTTTTGTCAGAGAGACCTAGATCTGACAATTAGAACTTGGTCTTAAGGGACAGTAAGGAGTAGTTCTTAAGGGTTTAACAACTTTATCAATTTTTCTATAACCCTACCTTGACAATCATCTAATGACTAAGCTCTCTCATTAATTGCTTACTAAATTGCACAAAGGAGATATAAAGTTATGACTTAACAAGACCAATTTTAAATGGGGATTTTAGAACGAAAACAATGTAAATTTCCTTATTTTTGAGGTTTAATTCATTTTAAATAAAAAAGATGTATGGAGTAATTCTCAGCTTCTTAGACTAATTTTCAACCGAATAAATTCAAAATTCCTAATAAATTTCGTAATATAAATTCCATATAATATAACATAAATAATATTATAATATATAAAGTATAATACCATAATAAAGTATATATAAAATAAATTCCAAATTCAGAGTAACATTGGTAGGCTTAATCCCCAGTACTATCAATTACCTTGCTTAACAGCAACATTATTTGGGAGATCAGTTGCATCCATTGCTACGTCCTTCAATTTGAATACAGTTTTCTTTCTTGAAAAAATTACTCTTCCATGTTATCTGAAATTTTTAGACTCTATAATTACCAACATTGAGCATTCGATCTTCGAATAATAACAAAAACCACAAAACAAAGAATATAATTGGAAGAACATGGGACAAAACCCAGATACATACCAAAATCTAATTCAGTATCGAATTATTACAAAAAATAAAAAAAATAATATTTTCAGGAAGCTTGCCCAATTTTTGGCAACTTCAAAAGGTCACTAGCAACTCTTCTATGTAGAGTTGGGAAAACATAGAAGGGCAAGCTCCGCCTTCACCCTAATCTATTTAGAGCATCTCTCTACTATCTTTCAAAAATTTCAAATTCCCCAAACATCTTTCCTTGCAACCTCCCCTCACCCAATTTGGGAACGATCTGCTTTTCGTTTGGCCAAAAAGGACGATCTTTGGCATTATGCTATCCTTCATCCTCAGATCATTTCTTAGCCATTTCAACTTTTCTCTCATTATAGCTCAAGAAAGCAGGAGGAAACCACATGTTTCGTGCAGATTACTGCTTAAAATATTATCAGTCAGACCGGTACCCAAAACAATCTATAGGGGGGATGGGAACAACAGGGATATGGGACATGGTACCTTTGTGAAGAAAATCTTATTCAATAAGTATGCCTTGATTAATACCATTGTGTCTTATATCAGGGAGTGTGTTATATCAGGAGTGTTTTCCTGAAGACATCAGAAAATGTTTTTATCAGAGATTTTTGGTAATAAATGTTTCTTTGTTTTTTGAGTACGAAAGCAGATCTGGTCTTCGTAACGTAACTTCTGAATGGTTTGTGGTATTTATAATGAGTGTGTTTTTTTTTCAGAAGCTGTGTTTTTTTTTTTTTTTTTGCTCCAGAACACTATTCACTTATTGATTTATGTTGCAATCTAGTGACAAAAAACTGAACCTTTTTGAAAAGATTCCTGCTTTGGTACTCTGGGACATGTGTTCCTGGGTGCCCAGTGACATTTTTTGTCCATTGTGTCCCAGGGTATCCTCCTATCTACATCTGGCAACTCCAGCCAAAGGTCAAGCTGCGAGATGGAATTAGGTGATATACATCAGACTATAATTCAAGTGGTATCTGTAGTTGCCTTATTACTTTAATTTTTCCTAACATTGTCGATTTTAGCAGAATGCCAAAAAATAGGAAGGTTGATCCATCTCTCTATGCCTGGGATGAAGAAAACATGAAGGCTGCTGAAATGATTCGCTTGAAAGATGGTATGCCATCTTTCAGATCTGGAGCTACACTGTATCATCTCAGATCTGGAGCTCCACTGTATAATGTTAAGATGTCAACACTTTGTTGGTACTGTAAATCACTTGCTGCATCATTAGATGAAGAAAAATGTTGCTTCACACCTGGCTAAGATGTAAATAAGATATTCACTTCTGAACTGGAAGATTTCTTTGACTCTTATCTTCTGCTATCATTGTGAATAAACTAAGGACTTGAAAAAAAAACAGGCAAACAATTTCAGCCTGGAAGTTTGCCAAGGCAAATAAAGCTAAATATCCCAAATTGTGGGACCACAATGAAGCAACAGCAGACTAGTACACAAGGTTCATGAAGAGACAAGCTAGAATTTCCCTGCACAGACCAGAAAGCACAAGCCTTCATTGAAATCTTAGTTTCAGCTGTGATGCAGTTGCTTCATTCTATGAACAGCTGGAACAGCTATACTCAAAATATCATTTCCCAGCTGACTGCATTTATAACATGGATGAAACAGGCTTATTAAATGTTCAACAGAAATACCTAAAGGGGCCAAGCAGTTAGGAGCAACTAGGTCACAGGAAAGAGAGCAACTAGGTCACAGGAAAGAGAGAAACTCGTCACAATGGTTAGAACTATCAATGCATTGGGAAGCTTCATTCCCCTCTACCTTGTCTTTGGAAGGACTTAATTTGCAGAAAGGCTCTTGTATGGTGCTCCACCAGGAACAAAAACTGTTGCTAATGGAAAGCCTAGAAATGCATGGATGATGACAGAACAATTTCTTGGCTACTTCAACCACTTTAAAAGGTATGTGCCATGCTCTCCTGAACAACCGGCTCTTCTGCTCATGGTCGTCACATGAGCTGTGACTTTTTTTTCTGCTGCAAAGGAAATGGGTTTTGCAAATTCTTACACTCCCTCAACACACATCAAATGAGCTACAGCTCCTTGATGTAACCATCTATTTTCCATTAAAAATTTATTTTTATGAAACTACTGAATCTGGCTTAGAAACAATCCTGAGAGACCAGTTATAGAATACAAGATCTCTGAACTTCTTGGGGTTGCTTTCCCAAAAGGTTTCACACTATTGAACATTGTGAGTGGCTTCTCTAAACCGGGAGTTCAATCCAGTTGTCTGGCAAGAATCTGACTTCCTGTTATCTTTAATTCCTATCAGCAATCCCAGCCGTCCAACGTCTGTGTCAGAGGGTGAGTGTGAACAGCAGAGTTGTGCAGGTGAAGAGAGCAGATCATCAGGCAGGCAGCAAGTGCCTGGGACTTGGAAAACTGATAATTCTGTTTTTGTTCTGTCAAGTCAGATACTTCCTCATCCTCAATGTCAAGTGCATTCAGAAGAAAAAGGAAGGAAGACAGCCTCACCAATCAAAGATTTTGACTGCGACCCCTGTTAAAGATGCAAGATGCAATTTTTGACCAAGAAAGAAAAAGAGATTATAGGAGAAAAAAGAAAGAAGAAGCCAAGAAAAATAAAAAGCAAAAGACCACAAAAGGAACGGGAACACAGAAAAAGGAGCTAGCCAAGGTGACTCTGCATTTTAGTGACAGTAGTAGTGATGCTGCTTCTGTTGATCTCTATACTGATACCAATGATTAATTACACTTTCGTGACCTGGAAGAGGCTGTAAAAGAAAAGAGGAAATAAATCCCGGTAATTTCGTACTCATTCTATGTGCTACAATGAAAGGTTCAAAGTATAATGCCCGCTAGGTCTTGGAGATTGAAATGAAAGGATACAATGTGAACTTTCTGAGATGGAAGTTCATATTCCCAGAGACAAAGGATGAGTCCTTTGTGATGACAAGCAAAATTGCCTCATACCTGCCAAAAGCTAATCTGAGTGGTGGCACAGAACATGCAGCAAAAGCCATGACCTTTTATATTGACCTTTCACAGTATACTGTAGATTGAATATTGTTCCAAGCTTCTGTTTTATGTGTTTATCATAGTCAAAGTAGATTGTAGGTTTTTAATAAATGATATTTGGTAAAAAGAGCTCTGTTTCCCAAAGTACTCTCCAGGATGTCTCAGAGTACCCAGGGGTCTTGGTACTCTGGGACAAAAGAAGGGGGTCAGAAAATTAGTCTGTACTGAAAAAGGTTATCAAGGGAATGATCTGCAAAAAAAATCTGGGAAAAAGCCCTATCAGTTCGATTTCAGCAAGTAGCAAAATCAAGTAATTTGACCAAAGCATTGTCCAGATATCTGCCATAGACTTGAACATATCCCAGGGTACCCACATCTCCCTTAGACAAATACCCTGGAAAACCTCAAATAAATCCCCCTGTTTTTCAGAGCACCCAAATTTCAGAACAATACTTGACCACTGTCATTGCTTTAGCCTCTCATATCCGAATCTTGCTTTGCAAATATATCTTTCAAATCTTCCAAACTTTTTTTAACTGTGAAAAAAATACCCTGGGCCATTGCTATTCTACTTTTAACGTCTTTACTGTATTCATCATCTTAACTAATAATACTACCTACGAATGTGGAGCTCTCCAATTGATCAAACTTACTCACACTACACGCCATCTTGCTAAAATTTTCATCTATGACACTAATCACAAGCATAATTTATTTGTGGAAGAGTTTTACTTCCCATTTGATTCCATAGTCTTTTGTTGTCTTCCACATATAGCTTTTGTTGTCTTCCACAGGACTAAGTCCATCAAAACGATCCATACCAATGTTTCCAAAAACTAGTTTTTCCAAAAAACTAAGGACTAAAGGGGTCTAAAACTCAGGCACTTCTAAATCATTAATCGAGTGAAAGTTAGTGAAAGTGAAATTGAGTGAAAGTTAGGTCAACACATGCTTTCCCCTTCCTAGAATAACACCGTTCTTCTCAGTTTAAACTTGTCCCAGCTAAATATAGAAACAGGGCCACAATTGTTAGTAATAAGGCAAGACTTTAAGAGAGATGAGCTTACCATTTTGCGCCTGTGCTAAACTGTCACAAAGTTATAAGAAATGATATAGAAAGTAATGATTTTTTTGGCATTTTGGAAGTGAAGGAAGACTTATTTTGTGAGGAAGTGTCCTTGTTAAATATTAGAACAGGGTCACGGTTACTGATAAGGAAAGAGTCAAAGAGAGTTCTGCGCAACTCTTTGCGCATGTGATAAACTGAGATAAAGTTACAGGAAATATATAGAAAAGAATGAAAAAGTTTGTTGCACTTTAGAAGTGAAGAAAGATATATTTTGCAAAGAAGAATTAGAGACCATGCTAAATGATTTAAAAAACAATATCAGATGCTGATAGTGTGGTACCAGATTTTAAAACATGGTGGCTGTAAAGTTAGAGACAAATTACTGAAAACTATGAACATGATTTTAGATAAAAGAGAAGTGTCTTGTAATTTTTGGAAACAAGAAAGGTGATGAGTAATTGTGGTTGTATAGTCATTAGCCTGGTTCTTGTACAAAGTAAATTATTTAGTATGATAGTACTTTTTAGACGTAGGGATGCAGCAGAAGATGAAAACTTGTTGAAGATCAAGATTGTGTTTTTGGGCCATCCATCTGGGGCAGAATAGAAAGCATGTTGTCAACCAAATTAGGAGGATGTTTAGTTCTATTGTTGCATTGGTTGAATTCATCTCCATTGAGTTGAATTGGTTGGCTATTAGGAATGTACCTCAATGGAAGACCTTCTGCCTAGAACAGTGCTGGAGAGATACAATCAAGTCCAATGAGAGTAATAATGATAAAAGCAAGGTATGATCCAGGGACTACTCCTCTGTAATTTAGGGTTGACATCCACTTTGGTTGAAGTATGTGGGCTGATTGAACATGACTATGAACATTAGCCTCCAAGCCTTCTCACTCAGCGGCAAATACTTTTAAGGGTATTAACTCATGTTGCATAATCTTATTATATACCTATCTTTTGGAATCTTCTGAGATACACCATCTTCACTGGTCTGCTGTTAGCATTTTCTTGTCCCATAATATTACAAATTCCTATGTTTGCCTATAATCTCCATGGCCACTTGGCATGCTGAGTCAAGGCATCTGAACTTCAGCCCTGCTTATAAGAATTGAGTAAGAAGCTTATTTTTAGTTTGCAAGTAAACCTAGAAGCCAAAATTTGATTAATTCTGGCATTATATAACTTGATTAATTCTGATCGGTGAACTGAAAGTCAATTTTGTTTCAAGGCAAATTTCACAAACAACAAAATGATCTGAAGTAAGCAGAGAGGAAAGAAAGAAAGGAGGCTGGGATAAAAGTAAAAAAAAAATTCATTTTTTCTGCCTTAGTCAACAAGAAGTCAGTCAAAGAAAAAATATAAATCTACCTTAAAAAAAGTTGAACAGCTAAATATTCTTTAACACAGTCACAACCAGGGTTCCCTTGCACCCATTTATAATAAAAGACAAGTAGGCTAATCACTGAAAAACAAGAAGGGAATAGAAACTTAGCTCAAAAGCTGATATGCATTCAGCTGTATTCTGCAGGAAGTGCATGACCTCAAATTCAACAATGATGTTAATAAGGGCATAAAAGTACCAGAAAAGTGGAAATACAGAGCTAGTAGAAATGGTGGGAGACATTAAAAGTAAGAATTTTAACTGAGGTTTAATGGCTAGGCATAAAACTACCAGTAAGAACATTAAAAGGTACAAACCTAGGACAGGCAACTACTTTTAACCATCATATTGTAGATACTTTCTTTGACAACCTGGAGTAGGTTCTAGTAAATTTGAGACCCAAAAAAACATGGAGGGTAGACAAGTTGGGTCTGACCAGTGTCAACACACCTAGTAAAAATCATTGCCTTGCCAGACCATAAGCCAGTTGAGAAAGCGACATCTGTATAAAGCAGCCAATTGACAATTTTTTTTGCTGGTATTAATGCCATTAGGAACATACCCTCCATGACACTGTGTTGAAACAGTGTCTAAAAATTTTACTCAAATGAGCTCCACTGAGAAGAATCATGACTGACTAAAAAAAAATGCTTCAGGCTGGGTGACAGCCTCTCTTTTTTTTATGTACCATACTTAGCATTTTATCAATCATGTCAAAATCTCAAAAACAGTCACATGTATATCTGGTAAAAGACAACACCATCAGCTAATATGTCACCAAGGTGCTTAATCTGGCTAAATATAATGTCACTGTATTTATATCTGTCCCTCACCAAACTACTCACAAATTGCAGCTTACAGAGAAGACTGTCATGAAGCCATCCAAGGCCTGCTACAAAAGGGAAGGGCCAAGTTTTAAGACTGACCACATACATCAAACACTGTCAATGTATAAAATTACTGAACTGCTAAGAAAAGCATACTTGAAGGCCTTCATTCCTGAATATATTATCAGTGGATTTATGGTAGACCAAATATATGCCAGAAACAGAAATTTGTTCAAGGATTATGAGTTCCTCTTGCTGTATGTCTATGACAGACTGCTAACAAAGTCTAGTGAAGTGAAAAACCCACCAGTGTAGTGTTTATTCCTAGAGCAAGTCCTGCAGGACATTTAGACTTCTTCTTTAACATACATGCTGATACTGAAGCAGAACATGTTCCATCTGCAAATGAGGTTCAATGGTCAGAAGATGATTTGTTCAAACAGATTGCTGATACAAACTCCTTAGAAAAAGTTTCATCACCAAAAATTAATAGGATACAAAATATGAATAAATTAGAAGCACTCACCATCATGTCCACCACAACTGTTTCTAGAGTTGGTGGTGCCCAGTGAAAAATTTAGTATAGAACCCCACTCCTGGCTCAAACATAAGCAAAACAAACAAAATCAAAGTGAAATATTTGATTTAAGTGGGAAATCCCCCAGCTGTGGCATCTAGGGCAACTGACCCTTATATACCAAAAAGCCCAAGTCCTGGAAAGGAAGAAAGGAAGAGAAGAAAAAAAGGTTGCTTATTGTAAAAAGAGTTGCAAATGAAATGATGATTCCAATTTAGGTGAGACTGCATGCAAAAACTCTCCAGACTACAGTATCTACATTTGAAACAAGCCCCTTACCAGCAACATCCAACTTGACACTGAGAACATCAAGGTTGGCAACTACATTCTGGTTGGGCTGAATATCAAAAAAGGGATTGTTCTCTATTATGCCCTTGCCAAAGAATAAGCAACTTAAAAACTTGTGGTACACTTTCTAAAAGGACAGGAATTTGAGACATTCTGCTAACTGATGTGTCAACTAGTGTCTTGAACATAGAAGTAGAAATGAAGCTGGCACCACCAAAAGTCTTAGGTAAAATGTCAAGAATACTGGAATGGCTTAGTTTTGCTGTTGATCAGTGAATTTACAATCTGAAATTAATATATTTTTTTTTGGTTCTTTTTTAACCTTACAGAAACTAATTGTATAAGTTTTTATACTGATCATAGTCTTTAATACATTTTCTTTTTTTTAGCAAAATACATACTTGAGCCTTTTCTGTTTGTTTTGTCAGCTAGTCATACTAATGTGTGGCATTTTTGTCCAATAAGAAAGGCCTGCTTGGAGTATTCCAAATAGTTGTGATGGATGGAGCTGTGATGGAGTATTCCAAATAGTTGCTTTCTAAGAGAATTCTAAATGAGCTATATTTGCTTTGGCATGCTCTGCAGCTTCTTATTGGCTGAATTAATACCTAAAAAACTAAAATTCAAAACCTACTACTTATAGGCCAGTCCTACTTAGCACATTTTATGCATTTGAAAAGCTATCCAACATTTTATATTTATTCTAGGATTTTTCATAAAAAAAAATTACTAATCTTCAAAATGTTTAGCTGTTTCTTTAAATTGAGGTATGTAAACATCTAAAACATAGAAAAATACTAAGATGAACAATGTTGAATCAGATCTCCTGGCTTGAAAATATTGTGGATGAGCAATCATATAAAGCACTTTAGAAGTGACCCAAAATTCCTGCACAGTATATTCTAAGATAAGTATCCCCTTTAATCTGTACATTGCACCCTTTGGGAGGATTCTAACAAACACTGATAAATTGAAAAGCCATGCCACTTTGTTCCATTTTGAAAAATACCTATTGAGATATTCAATTTGGAAATGTAGTTCAAAGTTCATCAACAGTCTTCACATAGTAGATCTTACTATTACTGTTGTCAAACTTATAGAAACACAACCAAAAGAATTCAAAACATGCTTGGAACCAACTTTGTCTACACTAATTACATTGCCATAGTTGTATAGTGCTGTTTTTTCTCTTTTTTTGTATTGCTCTGTCATTATCTTTTTGTATGTCAGTTTTCAATAAATAATAATAATAATAAACACTAGAAAAATTTCATATAATAATTGTTTGTACCATTCCTAAACAAGGATTATGTGTCTGACTGTACTAGGAAGAGGGAAAGCTTGAGTGTAACTGTCATTGTAGCAACCATAATATTTGACAAGAGTGCAGAA
>JAQQPU010008321.1:0-29286 GCA_029168905.1 Artemia sp. Kazakhstan ARC1039 | reverse complement strand
GACAAAAACACATAAAAATACGTAGATTCAGACACTCAAACAGAGAAAGACATGCATTTGGAATAAGCAAACACCCGCCCCAGACACACGGGCAAAAAGAGTGAGAGAGACAAAAACACATACAAATACGTAGATTCAGACACACAAACCTAGAAAGACATGCATTTGGAATGAGCAAACACCCGCCCAGACACACAGGCAAAAAGAGTGAGAGAGACAAAAACACATAAAAATACGTAGATTCAGACACACAAGCAGAGAAAGACATGCATTTGGAATAAGCAAACACCCGCCCAGACACACAGGCAGAAAGAGTGAGAGAGACAAAGACACATACAAATACGTAGATTCAGACGCACAAACGGAGAAAGACATGCATTTGGAATAAGCAACCACCCGCCCAGACACACAGGCAAAAAGAGTGAGAGAGACAAAGACACATACAAATACGTAGATTCAGTCACACGAACCGAGAAAGACATGCATTGGAATTAGCAAACACCCGCCCAGAAACACAGGCAAAAAGAGTGAGAGATACATGCATTGATTATTCCAATGCATGTTTTTCTCGGTTTTTGTGACTGATTCTACGTATTTGTAAGTGTTTTTGTCTCCCTCACTCTTTTTGCCTGTGTGTCTGGGCGGGTGTTTGCTTATTCCAATGCATGTCTTTCTCGGTTTGTGTGTCTGAATCTACGAATTGGTATGTGTTTTTGTCTCTCTCACGTCTGGGCAGGTGTCTGCTTATTCCAATACATGTCTTTCTCGGTTTGTGTGTCTGAATCTACGTATTTTTACGTGTTTTTGTCTCTCCCCCTCTTTTGCCCGTTTGTCTGGGCGGGTGTTTGCTTATTCCAATGCATGCCGTTCTCGATTTTTGTATCTGAATCTACGTATTTGTATGTGTTTTTTTCTCTCTCACTCTTTTTGCCTGTGTGTCTGGGCGGTTGTTTGCTTATTCCAGTGCATGTCTTTCTCGGTTTGTGAATCTAAATCTACGTATTTGTATGTGTTTTGTCTCTCTCACTATTTTGCCTGTGTGTCTGGGCGGGTGTTTGCTTATTCCAATGCATGTTTTTCTCGGTTTATGTGTCTGAATCTACATATTTGTATGTTCTTTTGTCTCTCTCACTCTTTTTGCCTGTGTGTCTGAGTTGGTGTTTGCTTATTCCAATGCATGTCTTTCTTGGTTTGTGTGACTAAATCTACATATTTGCATGTGTTTTTGTCTCTGTCATTCTTTTTGCCTGTGTGTCTGGGCGGGTGTTTTCTTATTCCAATGCACGTCTTTCTCGGTTGGTTTGACTGAATCTATGTATTTTTATGTGTTTTTGTCTCTCTCACTCTTTTTGCCTGTGTGTGTGGACGGGTGTTTGCTTATTCCAAATGCATGTCTTTCACGGTTTGTGTGTCTGAATCTACGTATTTGTATGCGTTTTTGTCTTTTTCACTCTTTTTACGTGTGTGTCTGGGCGGGTGTTTCCTTATTCCAATGCAAGTTTTTCTCAGTTTGTACGTCTTAATCTATGTATTTGTATGTGTCTTTGTCTCTCTCACTCTTCTTGCCTGTGTATCTGGGCGGGTGTTTGCTTATTACAATGCATGCATTTCTAGGTTTCTGTGTCTGAATGTACGTATTTGTACGTGTTTTTGTCTCTCTCACTCTTTTTGCCAGTGTGTCTGGGCGGGTGTTTCCTTTTTCCAATGCACGTCTTTCTCAGTTTGTGCGTCTGAATCTATGAAATTTGTAAGTGTCTTCGTCTCTCTCACTCTTTTTTGTCTTTGTGTCTGGGCGGGTGTTTCTTTATACAGTGCACGTCTTTCTCATTTTGTGCGTCTGAATCTATGTATTTGTATGTGTCTTTGTCTCTCTCACTCTTTTTTGCCTGTGTGTCTGGGCGGGTTTTTGCTTATTCCAAATGCATGTCTTACTCAGTTTGTGTGTCTGAATCTATGGATTTTTATGTGTTTTTGTCTCTCTCACTCTTTTTGCCTGTGTGTCTGGGCGGGTGTTTGCTTATTCCAAATGCATGTCTTTCTCAGTTTGTGCGTCTGAATCTAATTATTTGTATGCGTCTTTGTCTCTCTCACTCTTGAGTCTCTCACTTTTTTGTCTGTGTGCCAGACACACAGTTAAAAAAAAATTGAGAGAGACAAAAACACATTCAAATACATAGATTCAGTCACACAAACCGAAAAAGAAATGCATTGGAATAAGCAAGCACCCGCTCAGACGCACATGCAAAAAGAGTGAGAGAGAAAGACACATACAAATACTTAGATTCAGTCACACAAACCAAGAAAGACATGCACTGCAATAAGCAAACAACCGCCTAGAGACACAGGCATAAAGAGTAAGAGAGACAAAAATACATAAAAATACGCTGATTCCTTCACAAAAACCGAGAAAGACATGCATTGGAATAAGCAAACACCCGCCCAGACAAACGGGCAAAAGAGTGAGAGAGACAAAAACACATACAAATACGTAGATTCAGACACACAAACCGAGATAGACATGCATTGGAATAAGCAAACACCCGTCCAGACACACAGGCAAAAAGAGTGAGAGAGATAAAAAACACATACAAATACGTAGATTCATTTACGTGCACGCACGTAACCTAGTCTAAATTAACCTTAAAAAGTAAATAAAGCCATGGCGACTTTGCATGTTTTCTCACTATGTGTGCCCCGTCGCAGGGCACACTCCATGTCTTTCTCGGTTTTTGTGTCTAAATCTACGTATTTGTATGTGTTTCTATCTCTGTCACTCTTTTTGCCTGTGTCTGGGCGGGTGTTTGCTTATTCCAATGCATGTCTTTCTCGTTTGTGCGTCTGAATCTACGTATTTGTATGTGTTTTTGTCTCTCTCACTGTTTTTTGCCTCTGTGTCTGGGTGGGTGTTTGCTTATTCCAGTGCATGTCTTTCTCAAATTGTTTGTCTGATTCTACGGATTTGTATGTGTTTTTGTCTCTCTCACTCTTTCACCCGTCTGTTGTGGCGGGTGTTTGCTTATTCCAATGCATGTCCCTCTCGATTTTTGTGCCTAAATCTACGTATTTTAATGTGTATTTGTCTTTCTCACTCTTTTTGCCTGTGTGTCTGGGCGGTTGTTTGCTTATTCCAGTGCATGTCTTTCTCGGTTTGTGAGTCTGAATCTACGTATTTGTATGTGTTTTGTCTCTCTCACTATTTTGCCTTGTGTGTCTGGGCGGGTGTTTGCTTCTTCCAATGCATGTCTTTCTCGGATTATGTGTCTGAATCTACATATTTGTATGTGCTTTTGTCTCTCTCACTCTTCTTGCCTGTGTGTCTGGGCGGGTGTTGTCTTATTCTAAATGCATGTTTTTCACGGTTTGTGTGTCTGAATCTACGTATTTGTATGCGTTTTTGTCTCTCTCACTCTTTTTGCCTGTGTGTCTGGGCGGGTGTTTGCTTATTCCAATGCATGTCTTTCTCGGTTTGTGTGACTGAATCTACGTGTTTGTATCTGTTTTTGTCTCTCTCACTCTTTTTGCCTGTGTGTCTGGGCGAGTGTTTGCTTATTCCAATGCACGTCTTTTTCGGTTTGTGTGACTGAATCTATGTATTTGTATGTGTTTTTGTCTCTCTCACTCTTTTTTGGCTGTGTTTCAGGGCGGGTGTTGTTTTATTCTAAATGCATGTCCTTCACGGTTTGTGTGTCTGAATCTACGTATTTGTATGCGTTTTTGTCTCTCTCACTCTTTTTGCCTGTGTTTTTGGGTGGGTGTTTGCTTATTCCAATGCATGTCTTTCTCGGTTCGTGTGACTGAATCTACGTATTTATATGTGTTTTTGTTCCTCTCACTCTTTGTGCCTGTGTGTCTGGGCGGGTGTTTCCTTATTCCAACGCACGTCTTTCTCAGTTTGTGCGTCTGAATCTATGTATTTGTATGTATCTTTGTCTCTCTCACTCTTTTTTGCCTGTGTGTCTTGGCGGGTGTTTCCTTTTACAATGCACGTCTTTCTCAGTTTGTGCGTCTGAATCTATGTATTTGTTTGTGTCTTTGACTCTCTCACTTTTTTTGCCTGTGCGTCTGGTCGGGTTTTTGCTTATTCCAAATGCATGTCTTACTCAGTTTGTGTGTCTGAATCTATGTATTTTCATGTGTTTTTGTCTCTCTCACTCTTTTTGCCTGTGTGTCTGGGCAGGTGTTTGCTTATTCCAAATGCATGTCTTTCTCAGTTTGTGCGTCTGAATCTAAGTATTTGTATGTGTCTTTGTCCCTCTCACTCTTGAGTCTATCACTTTTTTGCCTCTGTGTCAGACACACAGTTAAAAAAAATTGAGAGAGACAAAAACACATTCAAATACATAGATTCAGTCACACAAACCGAGAAAGACGTGCATTGAAATTGGCAAGCACCCGCCCAGACACACAGGCAAAATGAGTGAGAGAGACAAAGACACATACAAATACTTAGATTCAGTCACACAAACCAAGAAAGACATGCACTGCAATAAGCAAACAACCGCCCAGACACACAGGCATAAAGAGTAAGAGAGACAAAAATAAATATAAATACGCTGATTCACACATAAAAACAAAGAAAGACATGCATTGGAATAAGCAAACAACCGCCCAGACAAACGGGCAAAAGAGTGAGAGAGAAAAAAATACATACAAATACGTAGATTCAGACACACAAACTGGGAAAGACATGTATTGGATTAAGCAAACACCCGCCCAGACACACAGGCAAAAAGAGTGAGAGAGATAAAAACCACAAACAAATACGTAGATTCATTTACGTGCGCGCACTTAACCTAGTCTAAATTAACCTTAAAAAGTAAATAAAGCCATGGCGACTTTGCATGTCTCTCTCACTATGTGTGCCCCGTCGCAGGGCACACTCCATGTCTTTCTCGGTTTTTGTGTCTAAATCTACGTATTTTTATGTGTTTTTATCTCTCTCACTCTTTTCGCCTGTGTCTGGGCAGGTTTTTGCTTATTCCAATGCATGTCTTTCTCGGTTTGTGCGTCTGAATCTACGTATTTGTATGTGTTTTTGTCTCTGTCACTCTTTTTGCCTGTGTGTCTGGGCGGGTGTTTGCTTATTCCAATGCATGTCTTTCTCGGTTTATGTGTCTGAATCTACATATTTGTATGTGCTTTTGTCTCTCTCACACTTTTTGCCTGTGTGTCTGGGCGGATGTTGTCTTATTCTAAATGCATGTTTTTCACGGTTTGTGCGTCTGAATCTATGTATTTGTATGCGTTTTTGTCTCTCTCACTCTTTTTGCCTGTGTGTCTGGGTGGGTGTTCGCTTATTCCAATGCATGTCTTTCTTGGTTTGTGTGACTGAATCTACGTATTTGTATCTGTTTTTGTCTCTATCACTCTTTTTGCCTGTGTGTCTAGGCGAGTGTTTGCTTATTCCAATGCACATCTTTTTCGGTTTGTGTGACTGAATCTATGTATTTGTATGTGTTTTTGTCTCTCTCACTCTTTTTGCCCGTGTGTCTGGGGCGGGTGTTTGCTTATTTCAAATGCAGATCTTTCTCGGTTTGAGTGTCTGAATCTACGTATTTTATGTGTTTTTGTCTTTCTCACGCTTTTTGCCTGTGTGTCTGGGCGGGTGTTTGCTTATTCCAAATGCATGTCTTTCTCGGTTTGTGTGTGTCTGAATCTACGTATTTGTATGCGTTTTTGTCTCTCTCACTCTTTTTGCCTGTGTGTCTGGTTGGGTGTTTGCTTATTCCAATGCATGTCTTTCTCGGTTTGTGTGACTGAATCTACGTATTTGTATGTGTTTTTGTTCCTATCACTCTTTGTGCCTGTGTGTCTGGGCGGGTGTTTCCTTATTCCAATGCACGTCTTTCTCAGTTTGTGCGTCTGAATCTATGTATTTGTATGTGTCTTTGTCTCTCTCACTCTTTTTTGCCTGTGTGTCTGGGTGGGTGTTTCCTTTTACACTGCACGTCTCTCTCAGTTTGTGTGTCTGACTCTATGTATTTGTATGTGTTTTTGTCTCTGTCACTCTTTTTGCCTGTGTGTCTGCACGGGTGTTTACTTATTCCAATTAAATGCGAATTTTTTATGTTTTAAGTATGTTTCATGTCATTCTAAGAGATGTAAAAAAAAGTTGAAAAAATCCCATGTTAAAGAAAGTTGAATAATTTCCAAGTCCAAAAAAAAATTTAGTAAAAAAAATAGTTTGTTTTTCATGAAATAAAATTGAATGAGAACCATCAGTCCTCATCAATAGGAGTATGGGTATGCATAAGAATATGTTTTAAAATTTAAATCAAAAGTGTCATTCTATTTTTCTGATATGATTTAGAGATGTAAGAAAAAGTTGAAAAAATATATGATGTTAAAAAATAATAAAAAAAGTAAAAACAATTAAAAAAAATGGGGGTAGGGGGCCAAAAAGTTGGGGGGGAGGGGTCCTTTGGAGTCTCGGGATAGGGGACCTTTGGGGGTTGAGGTCCCTGGTGGTTAAGGTTATTGTTGCTTATGATCCTTGACGGTTCGTACTCATATACACCTCACTACTTGATTTGTAAGGATTTCTATGGATTGTTCTGAATTTCATTATTAAAATTCTTTTCTTGACATCTAAATCTCTATTAGTATCAGCTTTTTAGTATTCTATAACGTTAGACCCTATTTTAAATTGACAACTCTCTTCAAACGCCACTTGTGTATTATACAGAACACATCGAAGAAGTAAAGCTACGTCAAGTCACAAGGTCATCCTATCATCGTTAACCATTTTCATAGATTGATGTTCTTTCAAATTTATAATAAATTAGCTATGAGTTAACAAGCCCTTCGGGCCTACCTTAACTGATAATTACTTTAACCCTTTTTTACCACCTTCAAACGATCTGTTCACTAATTATGATCATTCACATCCCTATTATTCAATCGAAAATTAATATCGTTCATAGAGTCCAATTCGCAAATGCTATACATTTTTTTGCAATTAGAGTTAGCTTTTACGCAAAATGGTACAATTTTCAACTTTTCATCATTCACAGTTCTGCAATTATCCCGTGACACATTCTTAACCATCGGAAGTTTAATTTGGTTATTGAACTTACGAGTAATTACCCTTTTCAAAAATATTAGTTGTTCTATTAATGAGCCCGTGAAACGAAACCAGTCTGATTGCATTACACAATCTCAACCATAGTTCAAAAAGTGGGTGATCACTGTGCTCGGAAAGGCACCAAGGAACATGAGGCAAGCAAATAGCACAGGAAGAAACATAAGGTAAGCAAGTCCATAAGTACATGCTCTGGAAAGGTACCAAGGAACATAAGGCAAGCAAATAGCACAGGAAGGAATATAAGGCAAGCAAAATGGTACCTACTGCTCTACTTATATGAATATAGAAAAATCGTTTTGTAAGTTAATTCGTAAGTTACGTATATTTATTAATAATAAAAACGTTCGTAAATAAAATTAAACAACGTTTGAGAAAGCCATTTAACCAAACTAAAATATAATTAATATGCAAATTTGGTGTTGAATATTCATGTACGGTGAGCCAAAATCAGAACCTGTATTAATTCAAAAACGTTCAAAAATTAAATAAAAAACTATTTTTTTAAGTGAAAGTAAGGAGCGACGTTAAAGCTTAAAACGAACAGTAATTATTCCGTATATGAAAGGGGCTGTCCCCTCCTCAACACCTCGCTTTTTATGCTAAAGTTTGACTTTCCTACAACTCTATTTTGTTAAACAATAAAAAACTTTAGCGTAAAGAGCGAAGCGTTGAGGAGGGGACAGCCCCTTTCATATACGGAATAATTTCTGTTCGTTTTAGGTTTTAACGTCGCTCCTTACTTTTAGTTAAAAAGACTTGTTTTTTTATTCAATTCTGCTGAAAAGACCAACACACTTATTTTGCACGGATTCTATACCGTATACTATCATCTCTATTATTAGGGTATTTTCGTCATCAAGCACGAGTAAGAAATTCAACGCACATAAACACATAGATGAAGTTTGAATTTAGCCAGAACGTATATATCCTATTTTCTAAGATATTCTGCTATGAACTCAATAGCTTTAGCTGCTTAGATTTTTTTTTCGCAGTATTATGGCAGGGTTCGTGCCAACAAGCCAAGGCATTTTATTAATATCGATTCCTTTCTTCAAAGCTTCAAACACAAAAATTGTTTACTACTGCGCTGGACTGGTTTTAACTTGTTAATAGTGAATTTGCTTGTCCCCTTCTTATCTCAATTTTGTTTGTTGGCTATTCCACCATCGTATTCGATCCAACTGTTGAGACACTTAAATTCCTTGTCCTGACTAACTTCTTTATCTTGGCGATTTTTTTTTTTAATATTAAAATTTAAAGAAAATCCCACCTCCTCTCCTCTCAGTGTCACTAACATTAAAAAAAACTACTTTTAAACATTACAAAAATCTAAATGCCACCTACACTCTACATTTTACTGAAATTAGCAGCCAAAGAGTGGTCTTTGCATTATTGTATGTTTATATCTTGGTGTTTTAGGATCAGCTGAGAGCCAGATGTGGCCGTGCTCTTTGTGTAGCTCACAAAGGCTTGTTGGCAGGGATACCAACAAGTATGAGCAAAGATTCTACTACTACTACTACTAGCAACCCACCTCAGCACCAAGACATCTAAGATCAACACAGCTACGCTCTCTCCTCCTCCATCACAACCTACTCAAAGCTTCCCTCTTTACATCCTCCCAGGAAGTTCCCATTTCCTTTAAATCTTTCTTTATGACATCCTCCCACCCCAACCGTGGACGACCTTCTTTCCGTTTAGTTCAGGACGGTTGGCCGAAAAGGACAATCTTCGGCAATCTATCATCCTTCAGCTGCAAAACGTGCCCTAGCTATTTCAATCTTTCTCTCATTATATCCCTAGAGAGCGGGACTGAACCACACTTTTCGTACAGCCTACGGTTTGAAATACAGTCAGTCAGCCGTATACCGAGAACAATCCATAGGCAATTTTTCTGGAAAACAAATCTTCATCCACTTTACAGAGCGCCCATGCTTTAGAGCCACGTTTGAAAATATTTTTTTCTATTTGATTTTATTTTTAACATCTTCACTGCTCCCACCGTGTTTACTAAGAATTAATTAAAAAACTTTTATACAAAATAAGTTTTTTTTTAATTAAAGAACTCCATTAAACCAAAAAGGAACAGAAATAGAATCAAATAATCTACCAAGCATACAACTACCACAAATCAGTATCAATAAATAAATGAAACCCAAAACAAACAGAAATTAAAATAAATAACAGAGTCAAACTCAAAACGAGCAGAAATTAATAAGAGTAGGGCTATAAAGCCCTATGCTTTCTAAAAGCCAAGATATAATTTGTACTTTACTGAAAAAATTTGTTTTAATTTTTTTCATTTTTTCAACTTTAAGAAATCAAAATATAACTAAGATTTTCAGGAATAAATATCAGCATATGTATATTAAACTGAATATGCACATTCACTAAATTCACTTAAATTTTCAAAAGTTCGTGGTAACGAACTGTAAATAAGGAGCGAAACTCTAAAAAACGGATTTTTGATACAGATAGATACATCAAAAGAATCAGATTTTAATGCTGATTTCAAATATATACATTTGATCAAGTTTAGTCTTACCCATCAAATTTGAAAGGAAAATTTGGCTGAATTTAGAAAAAAGAGGGGAAGACCCCTAAAAGCTATAGAACCTTAATGAAAATCACACCATCATATTTAGCGTATCAGAGAACCCTACTGTAGAGGTTTCAAGCACCTATCTACAAAAATGTGGAATTTTGCATTTTCTGTCAGAAGAACAAAAAAATTTTTAAACAAGAATGGAAAAATTTTTTGTTTTTAATGGAAAAGCAGTGTGGTCTAAGAAATTATTTGCCAGAAGAAAGATCACGGATGCGTGTTTATTTGTTTTTTTGTTGTTTTTTTTCCAGGGGTGATCAAATTGACCCAGTTGTCCTAGAATATCGTGGGAGGGCTAGTTGGAACGGAAATTAAAAGTTCTAGTGCCCTTTTTAAGTGATCGAAAAATTGGAGGGCAACTAGGCTCCTCCCTCGCTCAAGTTTTTCCCAAAGTCACCCTATCATAATTTGGAGATAGCCATGTTGTTCAGAATGGTCAAAAATATGATAAGTATGTATTTTTGGATGAATTAATCCCCCGAAGTTCCTGGAGAGAGGACTGAAAGTTATGAATTTTACCCAATTTTATCACTTAGTATTAGTTATTGGGAAGTATACGGACGTTTTCAGGGGGGATTTCTTCTGGAAGGTGGGGGGTCAGGGGTTATATGGGAGGATCTTTCCATGAAGGAAGTTTTCATGGGGGAAGGGACATTGCTATGAAGGGGGCACCGGATTTTCCAGCATTATTAAAGAAAAGGATCAGAAATTAACTAAAAAAAAAACAAGTTTTTCAACTGAAAGTAAGAAGCAAATTGAAAACTTAAAATATTACGTATATGATTGGGTTCACCCCCTAGTCAATACCTCACTCTTTAAGCCAAAGATTTTCTAGTACTTTCATAAGAAATATTTATTCTAATTAACGACCTTTGTGATTAAGGGGTCATTTTTAAAGAATTGGAACAAAATTTTAACTTTAGCTTAAAGAGCAAGGTATTGAAGAGGAGTTGAACCCCCTAATATACGTATTAAAAATCTCTCAATAAGGAAGTTCGTTATGTAGGTTAATTCGTAAGTTAGGTATATTTATTACAAATAAAAAAGTTCGTAACTAAAATTAAACAAGTTTCAAGAAAGCCATTTAACCAAATAAAAGTAAAATTAATATGCAAATTTTGTTTTAATTATTCATTTACGGTGAGCCGAAATCAAAACCTGCATTAATACAAAAACGTTCAAAAATTAACAATTTAAAAAAATTTAAAGAATAAAAAAATTAGCGTAAAGAGCGAGGCGTTGAGGAGGGGACAGCCCCTTTTACATACGGAATAATTTCTGTTCGTCTTAAGTTTTAACGTCGTTCTTACTTTCAGTTAAAAAAACTTGTTTTTTTTTAATTTCAGTAAAGTACAAGTTATATTCTTCTCTGTTCTTCTGTATTATATTGTCTGCACTGTTCTTCTCTTATAACTTTGTCTACAATTCTACAGCATTTCTCAGTCTAAAAAGAATCATATTACTAATTAATTTGCTACCTACAGAGACCAGACTAATGTCTTGGTAATTACCACACTCAATCTTATTACCTTTCTTATACAGTGGTTTAATTAAGGTTTTAATAAAATCACTTGGTACTTCCCCCTTTTAATGAATTATATTCATAATCCTCAGTAACTTATTTCTAACCTTAGAGCAACTATATTTAATAAACTCATTTGTCACACCATTAGCACCTTGAGCTTTATTATTTTGTAATCCTTTAAGTACTGTCGCTAATCCTTCCTCACAAAATAAAATCTTTCTTCACGTCAAAGGTGTCACAAACTTTTTCGTTTCACTCTATATCTCGGTTTTCATTCGGTTTTTTTAATTTTCCTGCAACTCTATCTCGGTTTAGCACAATCTCAAAATGTTGTGCCCATCTCTCTTTAACTCTTTACTTGTCACTAATTGTGGCCCCATTCCTATGTTTAATTGGGAAAAGTCCGTAATGACTACTCACTCTAATTTTATTAACATGCCAGTACAATATTTTACTATTATGCCGTCTAACTGTATCTTCCAGGTCCTCGGCAATTTTATCCATGGCCTGCACTTCACACCTCCTTAATTCATATTTTCATGCTTTCTGCACTTTCTTTACATTCCTTTTGTTTTCACATGATCTATCTCTCAGATAATTCTTGTACAAGCCCCTTTTTTTGTCTATTAAAGATAAAGCTGTTTCACTAATATCCCTTGCTGCACTCCTAACTTTCTTCCCTAAGAAACCATCAGCAACTTCACAAATTGTTTTCCTAAAATCCTTCCATCCATCTTCCACATTGTCAAATTTCAAACTCTTGAGTTTAGTATTCAACTGTTCTTGGAAAGTTTCTCTCCAATTTTCATCCTGGAGTCTATGAACATCATAACTTTTCCGGAGATAGCAACCATTCCGAAATTTCAGCTTTAAATTAACCCTAGACACTACTAGATGGTGGTATTTACTTTTAACATCAATAACAGCACTTCTATATACCCTAGCATATTGTATTGATCCTGTCAGTCTTCGGTTTACAACCAGTGTTTCCACCCTGGCCTGGAAGAATTTACTAAATCTGATAGGAAAAATTTACTAAATCGCATCTGTTTTTACTAAATGCTCAAAAAAATTTTTGCGAGTGCGGCTAACGCCGCACGCCCATCATCAAGCATTGATTTTTACTATAGTAAGATAATCAATAGAATTTTCACAATCTTTTTTCTTTTTTCTTCTTTTTTCTCCTTTCCTTTTTTCTCTGTCTCTTTCTCTTTTCTTTCGTTTTCATAGTATGATTGAAAACTTCGCAAAACTATAAGTTCAAAAATCCTTTTTTTGAATTATTTGGATGTACAACTGGATAGGCTTCATATTCCAGATGCGGAGTATCCATGACGTCAAACAATAGTCTGGAATCTTGGATTCTGGAAATCCTGCTGGCGAAGCCCGGCTTTAAATTTATCAATGGTCTTCAGGTCATAAAATTCAGATATATTGAAAAAGTAAAAACAATCAACGAAGAAAAACCGCTACAACTCATATTCACGAAACAATTCAGGCGATGGAGTGCTTAGAATCTGAGGTGTGTTTGAAATTTCTCCCCCAGTTTCCGTTTTTAGGTTTGAAATCTAAACCCTTCAATTTTGTATTTTTAAGAGGAAAAATTCCAGTTTTTAAACACTTATTGGGCTGGTCTTTACATAAGGGATAAGCAGCTCACAAAAATTTCTGGCATATTTTAAAGCAATTAATCTAGGATTTTTTAAACTCATTTTTCTGGATTCTCTCTCGTTAGTATTCAAGGGAATCAAAAACCCATACAATCTATGTCACTTCAAAATAGAAATAACGTAATTGACTACCGGTTTAGTTGTAAAATTATGTAAATTAAAAAGTGCACCTTAAATTTGACTAGGGCTGCCAAGAAAAAGAAAACTTATATAACATAAAATAATTAGTTTAAAAAAAATACCATTGTGTCAATAGTCTTCAGGTCAGGCAAATCATACAAATTGAAAAGTAAGAACAAAAGATGTAATCACAATTTAAAAAAAAGTCGCACTTAAAAGACTAATTGTTTTCGACCTCATCCGAATTTAAAATATCCACTAGTGTCTAATTCTGACTAGTGTAAATTAATCTGGTTGTGGATAAAAAATTAGCATAAAGAATTAACTTAATCATGATTGTCAGCATCAGAGCCTTGATTTATGGGAAATAGATTTGATAAAGTGAATTTTTTAAAAACCAAAGTAATCCTATGCATAAAACATTGACGAGCATTGGCCTGCCATATCTCGAAATCGTTCATTTTTAACCTTTTATTTTTTTTCCATTTTCATTTTTCAACTTTAATAATAATTTTTATGCGATTAACGTTATCTTTGATCAGACTGACATCAAATACTCTTGAACGCAGGTCTTCCTTTTGACTAAACTATCATAGACGGAGCAATAGCTATAAAAAAAAAACAAAAGACAAAAGTGTAAACCCAAAAGAATAACACGGTTCGTTATAACTAGTTTGCACAAGCAGTTCCTTCAGCTAATTGCAACCGAACTCCCCCCCCCCAAAAAAAAAGAGTTTTCAGTAACAATATACATATCAAAGGAAACAGGTTTTTATGTTAATTCCTAATTGCATCTTGTTTCTGGTTTTATATTTCAAAAATTTGCGTTATAATAATTGAAAGTCTTTTTTAGTGCAAAAATTTCTAATAATTAAAATGAAAAATATTCTATAAAAAATTGCGTGATTGTCAAATGTATATTTTATTTGTTTCTACCAATATTTGTAAAACAAAAACGATGTGCAATTTGAAATTATTTTTTATCTAAAATGTATAAATTGAACTTGCAAAAATTCAAGAACTTACAAAATTCTAGAAAAGGATAAATAATTTTTGAAAAGCTGACGCACCTTGAAAGATGGTAACTCTGATTTCAGGTTTCAGCTAGCAGTATTATAATTTGGTCTTAAAAGAATTATTGGGATGGACTCCGAAGTTATACTGGATAACTGTGACTGGAGGGACTAAGCAAAAGTTTTCGCTCTATGTTTCTCCCTGACAGACTAATAGACTCTAAGAACTAATCTGTAAAAGTTTAAACCCTGAGTTGACGTAAAATATCTATTTTAGCAGTTTTTGTGTATTTGACATTGGATATTAATACTGAAAAAAATAGAATATGGATGTTCGTCATTTGGTAAGTTTAGTAACTGTAATTCTTCTAGATTTTGTTTGTCATATGATAAAAGCAAATTACATATTTCCCATGCAATTTGCCAGCGTTACTCTTGTTTCAACTTAATTCCTGTAAATTGATTCAACACTGACGAAATCAAGAAACGGAACAACATATGGAAAGCACCAATTGGGCTAAATATTTGCACATTATTGAGAGGAGGCCTGGGGGAAATATATTTCAAATTTTGGTTTTAATTATTTTTCTGTATGTGATAGTGTTTTTCTTTTGTATAGATCTTGGTTTCTATTATTTGACTCCTAATAAGTCAGTTCCAGGGCTTTTCTCCTGTGTTTGGACACTGGAGGGACTTTATAGAAAATGTGTCAATAGGATAATTATTCTTTGTTCACGATTGATTTATTCACATCATACCCTACCTCTACTGGACAGAAGTCTTGCTGCATGATAGTATTTTGGTCTTTTTATTACCATTTCAGCTTTTATCATATGACAAACAAAATCTAGATGGATTACAGTAACTCTACTTACCAAATGATGAACATCCATATTCTATTTTTTTTTTTTTTTTCAGTATTAATATCTAATGGCAAATACACAAAAACTGCTAAAATAGATATTTTACGTCAATTCAGAGTTTGAACTTTTCCAGATTAGTTCTTAGAGACTACTAGTCTGTCAGGGAGAAACATAGAGCGAAAACTTTTGCTTAGATTATACAACAGTTATCCAGTATAACTTTGGAGTCCATCCCAATAATTCTTATAAGCGCAAATTATAATATTGCTAGCTGAAACCTGAAATCAGAGTTACCATATTTCAAAGCACTTCAGCTTTTCAAATATTGTTCATATTTTTCTTGAACTTTTGCAAGTTCTTGAACTTGTGCAAGTTCAATACATCCATTTCACCCAGTCATATACTCCACTTGACGACCTGAGAACAAGTTGCTTTGTTTTCATCAGGGACGAAGCACTCGAGGCATTTAGCCTATTCCGGTTTTTGGTTTTGATTACCGAAAAAAAATCAAAAACTATCTCTCAGCTCCGGCACTTGAATGGGCCAAGCTGCAGAGTCAGAAAGAACTTGGGCAAGTATGGAAAAAGTTTGTTTCCAGCAAACGTACGACAAGCGTAGCAGCTGTTATGAGAGTCTGGGAAAATTTACTCAAAACAAATTAAGTCGGCATACCAGTCCTGATTTTAAATAGTTTGCCTTTCAAAGCGAGTATCAAGAAGAAGCCAAGAGAAAAGTAGAAAGTAAATTAGAGAAAAGAGAACAAGAGGTTTTTAAGCGCTAGGGTTGACGCGAAATCGCATAATGAGAGCTATAGTAGCCATAATCTAACGTAATCGAAATCAGATTTTGTATTGAATGGACCCAAATTTTTCCCCCTGAATTCATGGAAAATAACAAATGTTTTGCTTATTATAAATCATGACTTTTTACTAGATTTCGGGAAATTTACTAGATCCTCTAATTTTACTAGATTTGTTTTTTTACTAGATCTAGTAAAATCCTACTGACGGTGGCAACCCTGCTTTGGCTTATCATAAAAGCCAGAACTAGTTTTTATTTCTATATAGCTAATTCTCCTCAACTAACTTCTGATGTGACAGAAAAGGGCGACTTTGCAGCTACAAGAAAAATCGTCTTATCTCTAGATGTTCACTTTCAACGGACCATGATTGCCTTGTGTGGTAATACCACGTTCAGGCGGTCCATTTTATGGAAAACGGGAAGCAGTCAAAATACGCTGTTTTTCGATATGTATGTGTACAAGTTTATCGGTTATTCTTACAAAAGCTGTTTTCTTTTTCCTAAACCAAAACCTGCGAAAAAAAAATTTTTAAGCATGCATCATTAAAACAATTTACCCTTTTTCTGCTGCATTAAAAAACATTAAAAAACTAGTTTTTATCTTGTTTAACTACTCTTTTTCGTAAAAGGGGGAAAAAAATTCAAGGAACCCCATCTGCTAAAATGTAGAAATTTTGTTATTTGGCCAGAAGAAAGAATACGGATGCGTTTTTTTTGTTTTTTTTTTATGTTTTTTTTTAAGAGGTGATTGTATCAAACCAATAGTCTTAATAAATCGAAAGAGGGCCCTTTTGAACCAAAATCAAAATTTCTAGTCCCCAATTTATGCCCTAGTGTCCTATATACATACTACTGCCTTTTAGTCAATTGATCTTGCTTTCTTAAGCATTCTCTGAAAGCTCCAATTTGATACCCAAATTCATTCTTGAGATACGCTGTTTTGACAAGGGGCATACAGATAGTGTCTTTTGATTCAGTTCAAACTTCTCCTCAATGTTGTAAATGTAGTAGAATGGAGGAAGTAGTAATAATAATAGTTTGGTAGCAGTAGTAGTGGTGGTAGTTGTAGCAGCAGTAATAGCGAGCAAATATTGTCTTTTTGGTTAATTGATCATCTCCCTTTTTATTTCCTGAAAATTCCAAATTAATATACTCAGTCTGTCCTGAGTTATGCCCTTTTGAAACCCTTTGCTTACCTGAATGCCCTTCGTCTTTTTGAAAAGTGAAGGTCAAACATGCATACCCATCTCAGAAACATACTACACGTAAACAACGTACAAATTGCCTAACTTTCAGCCTTTGCCCTGAGGGCCGTGGGGGAGGAGGGGCTGACATCCCCAAAGGCATAATTAATGGATCTTTGATCAATTTGCTAGAGAAAATGAATGTCTTAAAACTTTGATTGTATGTTTGTTTTAGGAAATGATTTTCGGGGGGGGGGGGGGGTATGCCCTCAAATCAATTTTGACTAAGAAAAAGGGCGCTATAAATTCCATTTCCAATCAGATGAGCCCCATCCGAAGTTTTGTACAACCAACCGTTCCACAAAAATAAATGCGAAGGGGGAAAATTTTCCAAGGGAGGTGGGGGCCAGACGGCAAACTAGCAGTGGTGGTTGGGTGACAAGA
Organism: Artemia sp. Kazakhstan ARC1039; assembly: GCA_029168905.1. Lineage (NCBI taxonomy): Eukaryota > Metazoa > Arthropoda > Branchiopoda > Anostraca > Artemiidae > Artemia > Artemia sp. Kazakhstan ARC1039. The sequence goes on along the minus strand of JAQQPU010008321.1, from coordinate 11,977 downwards.
AATATATTTCAGGATACTTTTACGTAGGAATAAGTTTATTTTTAAATACTTTTAGGAAAAAAACATTCAAATAAAAAGAGCAATTAAATTGTATGCAAAATGAAACAAAATATAGTACATTTTAAACGACAAGGATTTCTGGTAAAGGGATCAACTTATCTAGTAAATAATATATTTAATTATAATGCATTTAATATTAAAAGAAAATCAAACTAAAACCAAAATTACAGAAATATTTATTGCTTTCGTAGATTATAACACATGTAGACTTGTCTTTATGCAATTTCTTAGGCCTTAGAATAGTTTAGAGAAGGAACAGATATCCTCAAAGATCATCCTGCCTGCATAGATACCAAGTTTTGATTTTATAACGGCAACGTAAAATGTACCACATTCATAACAGGACAATTCTCCCCCTCGAACTTAAATTTCTTATATATTCAGACATTTAAAAAAAAATAAAATAGCAAAAGAAAAACAAAATTTAAACTTACTATCCAGCTGTCAAATTGACCCTCTTTCTTTTTATTGTCCTATCCATCTGAATAAAATGAACAGGTTCAAAAAATTTCCGTCGCAAGATAATCTTATCAAATAGTTTGTGATAAAAATTTGAAGTAAAAAGTGACTTGGGCCAATATTTACCATTACTAAAAATGGAATCCTCACGACAATTGTTACACCGGCAGTATTAGCTTTTTATGCTGATTCTAAATATACAAAATTCTTTCAGTTTATTGTTACCCACCAAAAACCAAAAACTTGAGAAAATTTGTCTGATTTTTGAAAAAAGGGGAAACATCCCCAAAATAGCAAGCGATCTTATTGAAACATCCTATGAGAGAACCCTACCGTAGAGATTTCAAGCTCCAATCTTCAAAATGTGGAATTTCGTTTTTTTTAGAAGAAACATCGATGATGCATATTTTTTTCCACAGGGGCGATTGTATCAAACCGAAGATCCAAGATAATTGGGAGGGAGCTCATTTAAACGAAAATTTCAAGCTCTTTTTTAAGTGACCATACAGATTGGGCCAGGGAAAAGTCTTGTTTTCTGCCATTCTAGGGCACCAAACAACGACTTTACCCCAAAGAGGATGAATTTGTAATCAATTTAAAATTCTAAGAAGCTAATTGATTTAAAAGTATCAATAACTATATTTTAGGCTTCCCAGCTGCAAAAGAAGTGATGCCACACGGTGGCAGTACTGGATTCAACCAAGTTGATTCGCTTTATTTGTAATGAAATTAGGCTACGTTTGGTGATCTTTAATTGCGTGTCAGCTATAATGAGGTTGTGTGAGTCATTGTTTAGGTGGGGGTAGGGTAGATTCCTGATAAGGTACATTTTAATGGACAAACAGGTTAGTCTTCTCGAGGCTTCAGATAAATGTTGAAAGAGTTAGAGGGCAATAGGAATTAATTAAATTGTTTGTCTATACAGCTAAAATGTTACATTCCCATTTCTAGCAGCACAGAGGTGGATAAGGCAAGGCAATTCATCATCAACCCCGCCAGGAAATTTCTTTGGGTGGCAATTACTGCAAGGAACTTAGTTTTCAGCAATTTTAAATGGTGTTATTTTCTTTTTCTATTTATATGAAGTATTTCAATGCATTTAAACAAATGTATCTAATGTATTTATCGATAAGAAAATCCTATTGTAGAGGTTGTGTTGGCTTAAGTTATGTAAAAGATCAAAAGTCTCGCAAAATTTCCATTCATACAAACAATAATATTCCTTCCTATCCAACCGAAATTCTTTTGTAGTAATATTAACAAAGACTTTTTACCAAAATTACTATTCATCGCCAATTTTTAAGTATATTCAAATTTTATCCAAAATTGAAATTGAAAATTTAAACGTAGGACAGTACTGATACACGTACAATTATTGATTTACATATTTTAAAAGCAATTAGCCAGGGATACAAGAAACAAGTTATACATACCTCAAATTGAATCTTGTTTAGGCCTGGGTATGATTTTTAAAACAACAGAATTATAACCCCGTTTAAATGAGCCGTCGTGCAAGTCAACCCCCATGCAACTGAACCCCCGTGCAACTGAACCACCGTGATACTGAACCACCGTGACACTGAACCACCGTGCATCTACACCACCATGCAAGTGAACCACCGTGCAACTGAACCCTCGTATAACTGAACTCTCTTGCATCTCAACCACCGTACTTACAATGGGTAAAACACACGTTAGAATCTTTACATGTGTCAACCTTGTTGGAATTGTTTGCTTTTTAAAGTCATAATATAAATGACTGTCAAGATGATTAATTAAAAAGCTCTGTTTTGTTGTCACAAAAACAAAAAAAACTGGACGTCACCAACTCTTAAAGCCAGATTTATTTCTCCCATTTTATAGCTATTAATGGGGGTTACCTTCACCACGTCACTATATACGGTTCTAGGCGTTTACCCCCCCCCCTCTCCCGTGGATAAACCTTCCCCTGAAAAATACCCCCTCGCGGAAAATATGGTTTTCCGCATTGGAATATTTTATTTGGGTTCTGTTGTTTTTTAATTTAGCTGATAAGTGTTAAGGAAAGTGGAAAAGAGGAATTCATGTGTAAGTCCCCCCCCTCCCTCCGTGCAAAAATGTTCTTCTCATGGAAAATTCTCCAGAAACTCTTCTGCCCCCTTCAGGAAACTCCCACATGAAAAATGTCCGTATGTGTCCCAATAACAAACACTATCTGTAAGCAATGGACAGATTACAAAACTTAAAATGTACTTATACTTCTGCAATGGGGTTCTAATTGTTTTGTAGCTAGGGAGAGAAGGGGATATCTCAAAGGGTGCATTTTAATCCCAAAACATCTCAATGCTCATTGAGTCTTCGGATAAATACAGAATTAGCTCTATGGGAGCGACAAAAGGAGGATGGAGGTTGGAATTAATTATAATCCCCATGCAGTTCTAGTCTTTTTTTAAGTCGAAAGTGATAGGATACCAACCATAAGGGGTATTTTTTTTTGAGGGGGGGGGGGGGGGGAACTTTTCCACGGGAATTTTTTTCCCGGGGGGGGGGGTATTTTTCGTGAGGTGGTATCTCCTGGAGGTATTTTCAACAGGATACAACGACTAAATCAAGCAAGAGATTCAATGCGACATAACCTGTAGAAACGGGTTGAATTTCACCAGAAAAGGTTCTTGTAATAAGATCGACAGCCTTTGATATTCGTTTTGTATACGGTATTAAATAAAAAAAAATAAGTATTTTCAACTGAAAGCTAGGAGTAACATTAAAACTTAAAATGAACAGAAATTATGAAGTATATGAGGGGGTTTGCCCCCTAGTCAATACCTCGATCTTAACGCTAATGTTCGAATTTTGTTCGAATCACAAATCCCTGTTCGAATCACAAAGGCCGTTTAATTAGAATAAATAGATTTTTTGAGAGCACTATTAAAAAAAAATTAGCGTAAAGAGCGAGGTATTGACTCGGGGGCGAACCTCCTCATATACATAATAATTTCTGTTCGTTTTAAGTTTTAATGTTGCTCCTTACTTTCAGTTTAAAAAACCTGTTTTTTTATTTTATGTCCCTTCCCCCAAGGAAACATCCTACATGGAAAGATACTCCCACGTAACCCCCTCCTCTGAACATCCCCCACAAGAAAAAATCTCTCCTGAAAACGTCTGTATACTTCCCAATAACCAATACTATATGTAAACAATGGAGAAAGTTCATAACTTGTTCATAGTTCATCTTCAGTGGGGTTTTCTGTTATGCTGAATCTGAAATTTCGATTCTCATTGAGATTCTATCACTTTTAGGGGGTGTTTCCTTCTTTTTTCGAAAATAAGGCATATTTTTTCAGGCTTGTAACTTTTGATGGAATAGACTAAATTTGATGGAACTTATATATTTGAAATCAGCACAAAAATCCGATTCTTCTTATGTATCTACTGGTATCAAAATTCCATTTTTTAGAATTTCAGCTACTATTGAACCGGGTCGCTCCTTACTTACAGTTCGTTACCACGAACTGTTTGATTAGCATGTCCTGTATTATTAGAGCAGACACACCACCAAGCAAGATTGAGAGTTTCATATCGCCATAAATTCTTTTTTCTAGTGGAATATTCTTTTGTATGTGTATTATATTTCTGGTGTTAAAAATTTTCACTTATTAATCACAACCTTACACAACCTTGGTTGTTGTGTCTCTATTGCATTTGTTTTTGATCTTTTTCCCTTTGGAAAGTCAATTAAAGGAATGCCTTCATTAAAGTGGGTTTGTTGCCTACCATCAACAAAGGAAGCCCTTCTTCCCCATTTTTATTTTCTTTGATCGAAACATTTATGTCTAATCTACTATTGAAGTTTTTTTCTTTTATATTCTCTTTTTCCCCCATTTACTTTTTAACTTTGTCAAAATTTAAAATATACTTTCTAATAAAGAAAAGACTTAAAAGTCTACTTGAATTTTGTGAGGTTATTTTCTTCTTTACTTTTAATAAGATCTAGTTATTAATTTACTATTATATACTTCTTCCTCTTTTACTCTTCTTTGCAGGATCATAAAATTACTCTCTAATACAGAAAAGGCGGAAATGTTTACCTGAATATATTCATCTTCATTTCTAAGATGTTCTGTTATAAATTCAACAGCCTCAGTTGCTCTATATGCCTCTGGAGTAAGTAATATCGTATCAGAAGTATCACTGCCTCTCCTCGTGCCTCCAAATGCCTCTCGGTCTCGTTCAGAATTTGACGATCGTACTCCTGGGAAATCCCTAAAAGGATATTAAGATGTTTGAAAATAAAGTTTCGAAGCAACAGCCCAAAAAGCTAATTTAATCTTCACCAAGTTTTCCATTTTGTGGAAGCATGGGAGGAAATCACAATTAAAGCAATTAGCGAAGGAGTCTGTAGATCAGTAGTGCCTTCTGGTGGTTTTTAGTTTCAAAGAAAAGTAATTTTTATTAATAATAGTAACAAAAACACTATTTTATTACCCGTCAAAAGCAAACAAAAGAGAAGGAGTACGTAAAAATACAAGAAAAAGAAGAGACGTTATGTATCCGTAATTAGTACTTACTAGCACGAAAAGACTGTCTAAACGGCTGGCTTAAACTTTGAGATCTAATTAGGCATGGGTGAAGTTGAGCCTGTTATATTATTTTTCCTAATAAAAAAAGAATTTTTGGACTGGACAAAGCAGAAATTTAACTTATTTAGAGAAAACAGATTGAAGTCCACGTTTATCGTATTCGGGAAAAATTCTCCAAAAAGGAATCAAATACAAAAATGGGGGAGGACAATTGCATTATAAAGCCGAGCTAAGCCTTATCTGCTGAACCTTAACTTATTTGAAATAATTTTACTATACGCAAAACCAATTAGCATCTGCGTGACAAGCAATCGGCAGGTTGTTTCCAGAGTTGAACTAATAGAAAGGCCAAGGTATGTAACGAGCTGGAATGGCTTAACAAAGGCATTTCCAAGATAAATCGTAAAACTATCGGGGACTGATTCCCAATTGTAGCTTAACGTGCGAGAAGGTACTGCATGTGATCAGGCTGAGCACACATGTAAGATTTTTGCATATGGGGGTGGAGGCTCAACGGTGACAAAACAGGTGGATCGTATGGAAAAGGTAGTGTATTACAGGGAAAATAAGAAGATACTGAAATTTCTAAAGTTGCAAAGGCATAAAGGCTCCCTCTAGATACATGTCCAGAGATAGAAGATATACATTTATTATACTGAAAGGGTGTTTTCAAATATTGGAAAATAAAAATTATCTAGATTGATCTAAGTGTTCTTCAAACTGAATATTTAAACATATTGAGTGTCGGGTTTAAACACGAACTGTCTTGGAAAGAAAAATTTAAGACATTGCGCTTGGGAAATCACCTTTGAATATTATGAACCACTTCATTATAACAGTGCTTGTTTTATAGGATGAAAAGGCATTGTCTAATAGTTTGAGAACTAACAGCAGGTTGGTATGGAAAAAAAACTGATTAATACTAATGCAAAGTAAAAAATTAGAATGATTGTATTTTTAATTTATATATTTGTTATATTTAGTTTATTATTTCTATATTATGCTGTATTAGTGGCTGAGGGGGTTGGCAGCCAACCTCATTTTGTTCAGGTGTGGACAGATTTAAAATATAATGAGGAGCTTAATCAAGCATTTGTATTAAAATTAAGTTGGCGGACTGTGATAACAAATTTAAGAGCCAAGGCTAATTGAAGAAAAATCCAATACATATAGTCTGAGTGAGAGATAAAGCTGACACAAGCCCTTTTCAGAATGGTGTAAAAATGATGTCATTTCACTTGTTGATGATAATTTTGTTCTATCTTTCTTAAGTGCAACGTAAACAAAGGGGATAGTCGTTTTTGGTAATTTCATTTTTTAAATGATCTCATTTCGTATTGACCCCTATTCTTGCCAAATTTTGTTATGAATTTTTATCTCTTCATTTATCAGTGTGATAGTACTTGACATTAGTGTTATGTTATCATAACGTTTTTTTTTATACTTTTATATAGCCTAATATATCACATCTATTGTTAGTAATTATTACATATATTTAAAAAGAAAAGAAAGCACACAAAAAGGGGTGTAGTCTTGTTTAAAAAAAAATGTAGAAAAAAACATTTGAAATATTTGAGGACCCCTGAAATATTTTGTCAATATCCGTTTGTTTTTTTTTCAGACTGGTTCGAACGGGTGCACCTTTAAGTACCTCTGTTTGAATAATATCATAAGTACGAAGTTTCCTAGAAAATTAAAAAACACAAATTTTTTCGACAGAACGTAAGGGGCAACATTAAAAGTATTCAGCATATGAAGGGGGCTACCCCTTCATCAACCCTCGCTCTTTTCGTTTTATATTAAAGCTTGGCTTTTTTTCACAATCCATAAAGAAAGACTGCTCAAAAACAAGGGCCGTTAGCTTAGAATCAGAAGTATTTTGAAGATCTTTAAGACTTTAGTGTAAATAACAAGGGTTGATGAAGGGACAGCCCCCCTCATATACAGAATAATTTATATTTTAACAAGACTACAACCCTTTCCGGGCATTTTTTTAAATTTAATTTCTGATTGTTTTTCAAATAATGCCGGGAATCCAACTTCCCTTCCCCCCATAAAATTCCATCCCCAATGAAAATTCCTCTCAGAAAATTTTCTGCGGACAATACCACCTGAAAAATTCTCCTTAGCCTACTTTCATATGAAAAAAAACTTTCTTTTATTTAATTTCTGATCGTTTTTCAAATCCTGTCTGAAATCCGCCCTTCGTGAAAAGTGTTTCTCGGGATTATTTCACCCCCAATGGAAAGTTTTACGCGGGGATAATTCCTTCACAGAGAATTTCTTCTGCAGAAAATCCCTCCCTCCACGGAAAAATTTCCCAGACAACACCAACCCCGCTTAAAATTTCCCCAGAAGATCTTCACATGTAAAATCGAGTCGCCAAAGAGAAAGTAGGATATAAAAATAAATTTCATACACAAATTCTGGCAAATTCCCTTTTTAATGATTTCCCCTGGAAAGTTCACACCTAAAAATTTTTGTCTCTACAAAAAATTTTGTCCTTGGGATATTCCCCTGTATAAAATCCCCGTGAAAAATGTCAGTATATATCTCAATAACAGATACAACCGGGGTTGCCACCACAACGAAATAAAAATCACCAGTTTTTCACCAAGAAAATCACCGAAAATCACCATTTTTTCACCAAGAAAATCACAGAAATCACCAGTATTTCACCAGAATCACCAAAAAAAATTAAATAAAATCGGTGGTCAATAATAACAGTCTTCACACCAAAAAGACGCGTTGGGCACCCTGAGCTAAGACATTATGTTTTTCAAAGACTACTGCTCAAGAAAGAAGAGAATTTATACCAAAAACCGGAATTCCAGCCAAAAATGAAATTGTAACCTAAAATCCTGTTTCTGGACATAAAGAACCTTATTATTTATTTAACTACTATTTTACTCTTCTTTGTCTTTACTTTGCAAAATCTTTTCTTTTTCTTTTTTCTAGGTTTCCATTGAAGAGAATAACCACAACAAATCCTCTTTCTTCCTCAAATCAAATTTAATTTGCTTATGAGCGTTTTTAATCCCCCTGCCACAGTTTTATCCTTAATGGTAAACTTTAGCTCTGAAAAATACCCCTCACATGTGTCAATTTCTTATATATTTCTTTTACTTTTGGGAAATTGTCATGGGTCAAGTCTAAGCTGAAATATGGGACAAGCGGTGATAAATCTTTTTTTCCTGGTGCCTTTGACAAGAGCCCTGCTCTGGCCGACCATCTAAATGTTATGATTTGGAGGTATCATAAAAAAGAAGCATCTTAGCAAAAAACGCAAGTGCCAGAGAGCCCGCAATTCTACCAACCAGCAGAAACAGATTTCATCATTAAGTTTAACAGCATGCCTTTTCCGAACCCACAACTTCACAAAATTTACCTGGCAAATTTATTGTCGCTAGCTCCGTTAATTAATGCGTGAGTTTGTGACCTCGGGAATGAATTCCAAAGACCTACTTTGAATCTTCAAGAATCTTAGGTCTAATGCTACAGGTTATATTTAAGCTAACAAGTTAGATAAGCAGTGTAGACATAAAAAAGGGGACCGTGAATACTTATAGTATCTTAATAGCTATCCGTGAGTCCTGTCCTCAAACTTGAAGGGAGAAGGATGACTTTAGCCGAAGACAAACTATTTGAAGCAAAGAGCAACGTTTACTATTATTCATTAGTTCCATATTAGGCAGAAATGTATGTTCTTTAATTAACCGTCCTTTGCACTACAATTTAGTGAAAATCTTATATTGATCATGTACTAGTCCTAAATGGCAGTACACATTATGCACAAGGAAACCAAATCTGTCAATATTCAAATAATATCAAATCAAAATCTGTAATTCAAATCAAATCATATCAAATATAGTATATCATAAAAAATCATATTAAATATATAGGATCATATCAAGTTGCGGAAGTTTGTGCAGAAGATTTAAATGAAAAAAACAATTCTGTGTTCTTCAAATATGAAACAGAAATAGATAAAAAATATTAAAGATTATCCCAAAAGAACGTATTTGTGCTACTGGTCATCCCTTTTCCACAGCCTAGCCCTTGTGACTAGTGATGTGGATATTTCCCATGTTGCTGGGTCTTCGACAAACCTGTGCACATGCATCAAAGCACTTAAAGTTTCTGGCTCTAATTTATTTTTTGGGGGACTTTTGATCATCTGTAGCAGCGAAAACTGCCTCTCTTCTGCAGCACTTGAGTGTGGCAGTGCCATCATGATACCCACAATTTCGTCAAGGTAGGAAAAAGAAAATCGCTTTCTCCATTCTTACATTCAGACAGGAATGACCAAAATTTCGCTGGATTGTCGCCAGTTTTGGAACGGATTGCATCGTCTGCGTGCCTCAGGGATCGAAACTGTCCAAATCAGCAATGTTAAGGTTTAGGTACTTTTCTTTCTTGATCTATGACAGCATATCAATGATGCTGTCAAGACTTCATGACAAGAAACTACAAGATGATGATGAAGATTTGAGTATTAGTCTTATGACCTAGACAAGAAAATGGCCTAAAAGACTGCAAAATTACCAATGTACTCAAGACCAAGATTTAAATGTCAAAGATCAAGACCAATGAACTGCTAATAACTTATTGTCTATAACTTCAATGTCTTTATTGATAAATAAAAATATTTTTTAGTAGGCTTGTAAATTGTTTGACTTTACACTCCTGATGGCATCTGCTGAATGCAAAGCACAAAATGGTAATACAATATAAATGGCCAGAAACAACAGTGAAAAAGGGCTTGAAAAAATGGAACAAAGCATATATCCTCTCTTTGTCTAAGGATTACTTGCCAATAGTAAGAATAATAAAACAAAACACCTATACTAAAGTTACTTCAGCCCAAAGTCCAGCAAGCAGCACAGGGAATGTGAATGATTTGAATCTAATCCATAGTACGAATATAATATGCCAAAGCAGGAATATCAGAACTAAATTTAATGTAGCATCCACTATGAAACATTTCTAGTGAGACTTATTTCATGTCAACATTCTGCAAATAAGAAAATCAGATAAAAATCTAGTTTTTAAACTTCTCCCTCAAGATTCCATTTACTTTAATGCTAAAGATTAATTTCTGAGCAAACTCCCATCAGAAACCTAGTTAGGCTAAGCCTAATCTCAGTCCTGGTAAGGGTGAACTAAGCATGTTTCTGTCTGTGTCATAGACAGTAGGTTTGACAAAAGCCTAAAGAACCAAAAGCAATTATGACAATTTCTCTGCTTACCGTGTTCAAGACACTAAAAACAAAATATATGTTGCGTTCAAAACCTAGTATTTTTTCTTTCCTTTCCCTGAGACTGTTAATTCCCTTGAAAATAAAAAACCTATCATAAGTTGTTGAATCTATTTTCATGTGGACTATGCTTTCATTACCTGAGAAATTACCTTTTTTTTCGTTTCTGAGCCTCAATCCGATTATACCACACATATGTATTTATAAATTAAAATTTATAACTACGGGGAAGCCGATTCCAAAGCTAAAAGGATACAGAAAAGCTCAAAATAACGCCGTTCTTTAGAAAGAACGAATAAAAGCAAGACATAAAATATGAAAGTCACTGATTATTTCACTTCAGTAAGACAGTGCAAACCAATCATTCATGGAATGTCGACCACTATTGTAGAAAATCGCCAAATTAAAGGAAGATCGCCAAAAATCCAGCGAATTAAAAAAGAAAATCACCAAAAATCACCAGATTTAATGTAATCACCAGAAAAATCGACAGAGGGATGAAAAATTACCAGATCTGGTGATAAATCACCAGCGATGGCAACCCTGGATACAACATGTAAACAATGGGCAAATTCCGTAACTTATAGCCATTTTTCCATAGGCTGGGAGGTGGGTCATGTCATCTTCAGAGGTATAGCTATTGAACATTTCAACTATACTGAACAAAGTTACTACCTCAAAATTTCGATCGGAGGACTTTGGGGAAGAAGGGGCAAGGAAAGGGGGGAGGGGGCTAGTTATCCTCCAATCTTTTTGCTCAATTAAAGAAGGCACATGAACTTTGAATTTCTGTTCGTATGAGGCCTTTCCGCATTTTCAAGGAGCATTTTTTTTTATACGATCCCTCCTGAAAAAAAAGAAAAAAAACATCAACAAAAAAAGAACAAACAAATAAACAGGAATCTTTGATCTTTCTTCTGGCAAAAATACAAAATTCTGCATGTTTGCAGGTGGTAGCTTGAAACCTCTTTACTAGGGTTCTCTGATGCGCTGAATCTATTGGTAAAGTTTCCATCAAGAATCCTTGACTTTTGGGGGCGCCCCTTTTTCGAAAATCAGGCAAAGTTTCTCAGGCTCGTAGTTTTTGGAGGGTAACACTAAAATTGATGAATTTTATGTATTTCAAACTAAGATAAAATTTAATTCTTTTGATGTATCTATTGCTGTTAAAAATTACGGTTTTCAGAGTTTTGGTTATTATAGGGCCGAGTTGCTTCTTGTTACTGTTTATTACCACAAACCGTTTGAAACAAAGCAGTTTTGTCTCGAGCAAGTCCATCTACTTGGGTGTAATCAGACTACTTTGTTAACGTTAATCCGGAAGTCAAAGTGACATTGTTTTGTTTGGAGGTGAGGAACTCATGAAATGGGTGGTAGAGGGAGAATAATAGGATACCAAACAAAATGAATAGATACCAAAGACGCATCTGAATCACTAGCCACAAGCCAGCCGATAGCAAATTTTACTTATGATGAACGAACCTTATTGAAAAATCAGGGAAATGATTAATGAGTTAGCTGATATATCCTATCTATGAGAGATATATGTAAGTGGGAGAGATTTGGCGATAAAGCTCCCGACGAACGATTACCATATTGGTGTTAGCAGGGAGACATATCCAGGATTTTTTTTGGTGGGGA